>JABUQX010005443.1:0-20000 GCA_015478945.1 Trachelipus rathkii | reverse complement strand
CTCTAAAGTAGGACTATTCGAATGGAACCACCCAAGATATGCGATGCATACTCACATACAAGGTCGAACGACACCTCTAAACATAGAAGGTTACAAGGCAACTGGAGTGGCGTGAAGTTATTCTGAAGGCCCCTTAGATCACCTAAGTACTTAAAAGTTAGATTGATTAGAGAAAAAAATGTGGTCCTCCATAAAAAAATTATTTGAATATTCAACACCTCTAATAGCTTTTCTTTAGTTCTCAAACTTACATACATCCAAATAACCTCGAGCAGATGGTATAGCTTCCTATCCTTAACTCTGATCGTCTTGGAGATGGACCCAACATACTAGACCTTTCTTTAATCTCTAATTCTTATCATTAGACTACTTAAGCACTTTCAACCTCTGGGTTCCTTTGATCAATTTCTTATCTCTGTACCCTGTTCTTTCTCTTTCTTAAAGAAACCTTTTTGGCAATTCGGTGCTTCCAACTGATTTTACTTAATTTGGGTAATATTTCTTTGATTTTCTTTGGAATGTTAACTACTTCGGCGGGAGGGTGGGGTAGGGGTGGTTGGGGCCCTTGGAATGCCTAATAGATAAATCTCTTTGGCATAGAGACGTATATTCCATTTTCTTTCCCTTCAACAAGAACTCATAAACTATGGTTTAAACTTTAAACTCATAAACCATGGTTTAACTACGCTTGTTCTCGTGTTTTTTGAGACAGGGACGCTGCCTTCAAGATATTTCCGACGTCTTCCAATTCCAGAAATGCTTGCTATTTATATATTTCATCCCGAAATCATGTAAAATCCCTTCTCTGTGACACTAAAAACTCTTCTCCTTAGAAAATGCAGTAATCTTTTCAGCTCTTCACGCTCTTTATGGCACTGATAAAAATATCAACTCTGATTCTTTTTCTCTCCTTACTCTCGTTCCTTCCGATGGCACAACTGCTGCTTTACCTTCTACTAAAGCTTAAATCTTCGTTCAAACATTTTACTCATATTACAATTTATCCGATTTCTGAGCTATTTTATCTTCTCCACCTACCACCAACTCCTCCAACCCATTTAGTGTCACATTGTAATTTCTTTTAAAAGAAAGAATTCTCCTTTGGCCCTGAATTCATTTTTAAGAAGGAGTACGGTTTGATGGTATTCCTCATGCGTTATCAAAACTTGTGCTTCAGAACTCGTACCCCGCTTTAGCAACCCTTCTGTTGCAGCTTCCAAAATGTTTAAAAATATATATTTGAGACCATTACGTCTCTAGCTGTCAATTTCTACGTCATTCCTGCTGGAAATACGCTCATATATAGTCTGGTGTAAAAGAAGGGGAACTACTCTCAACTCTGTAATGATCGTCGTATCACTTTAACATCTGGTCTGTCTCAAGGTTTCGAATCTTTCTCAATTGGGAGTCTCTTAATTCTTCTAACCTCATTTCTGATCCCCAGTTTATCAGCGTTAAAATTGGTGCACTTAACACACTCTAAGCAATTAAAAAAAAATAATAATTATTGTACTCAAATTAGTCTGGAGCGCTCCGAACACCCCTAACTCCGGCTTCACCATGGCTCCAGAACGCTCCGAAAGTCTCAGCTCCAGTTCTGTTATGACTCCTTCAGCATTCAATATATTCTTTCTCCACCCCGTCTTTTTTCTTATGTCATTTTCTTATATTTATGATAATATTTTATTTTGGGATTGAAGGTAAATTAAAATTGTTCAAATATCAAATTGTGAAGTGTAAACAAACACACAATACTAGCGTTTGACATAAATGAAATGTAGATAGTGTATAATCGAAATCATAAGTTTTTCTATAGCTAAACACATATGTTACCATACCACCTATTTCTGAAAAGTAATTTATACTTCTTTTTTAATCTCTCAAAACTAAAATTATGAATTTCATTCTTCATTACATATAACTATATATTACATATAACATTACTACTATAACTACTTAAAAAAAATTCCGATGTACACTAATGAAAATATATTTTTCTAAAAAATAAATATATTTTGTGAGGTATATACAGCACAGTTACACGGCTAGGAAGAGATTGGAGAAAATTAGTGTGAGAAGGAGAACTGATAAGTCTAAAAGTCCTATACAGACACCTTACCAAGGAAAGCAGTACTTATGGAACCACCAATGAATTGAGATTTATATTCCAAACAAGAGCGAACAACGCCTTTATACGGAGCAAATAACTGGGTGGGGGAGGGTTGGGGTGAGAGAAAGTTTTTTTGGGCATCTTGGAACAACCAACATCTTAGAAGCTTGCTTAGTCAGAGAGACAATGTGACACTACCAAGAAAAATCTCGCGAAAAGGAAATATCAAGAATATTAATAACAGAAGAACTGAAAGTAGTTTTAGTTGTGCTGAAGGTTATCTTGAGTAGATAGATGAAGGAATTATTTTTCTGCAACAATGAATTCAGATATATTTTATTTGTCCCAACTAGGGATAAGTGAAAGATGAGAGCTCCGTTGTTCTAAGGAAATCCTCCTATTATTATTAACTATTTGCTTTTGAGTGAGTCGTCATTTAAACTGAAAGGAGATATGAAGATTGGAGTCATCGGCATAAGAGTGGATGGGAGACGAAATGAAAGATTAATTATTACTATTGAAATTATTGAAAAATGAAAAAAGAATAAAAGATATATCAGAATCCTTAGGAACATCACTGTTGATAGATTTAAAGGATTAATTATGACCATATACAACAGCTTTCATAGAACGGTAGGAAGAAATCAGAAAAACAGAGAGAGAGAGAGAGAGAGAGAGAGAGAGAGAGAGAGAGAGAGAGAGAGAGAGAGAGAGAGAGAGAGAGAGAGAGAGAGAGAGAGAGAGAGAGAGAGAGAGAGAGAGAGAGAGAGAGAGAGAGAGAGAGAGAGAGAGAGAGAGAGAGAGAGAGAGAGAGAGCAAAGTTTTGTCTCGGACTTTATCGAGCTCCGCAACAAATGATTTACCTAAATGTCAAAGAGCCTCTGCCTCTGCCTCTAGACTCTAGAGAACCAAGAGTTAAAGAGAAAGGCAAGGAGATCAACACTAGAACATTCCTTACATAAGTCATAATGGCGAACAGAGATTAGATTAGAAGTTTTAAGGTGTTTCGAAACCTTCCTGCTAAGAATAGATTCTAAAATAATATCTTTAGAATAAATAATTTTTTAAAGTACAAAAATTGGGTTTTGGAGGAAGGTGGAAAAGGAAGAATAAGTCCGGAATCGTTTACAAATGAAATAAGAGGCAAAAGGTTTCAGCGAAGAGTTCTTCAGCTTTAGCATATGGCAAAGCTACTGTTAAAAAAAAAATGAAGAAGCAAAGTTAGAGAGTCTTTTTTAAAAAAAAAATGGCAGAAAGAGCGTGAATCCCAGGAATCAGAAAGATTGTTACACTTTCTAACGGAGAAAGAGTTTTTAAATTTTTAATATTTCGTTTCGAAGAGTTGTAGATTTTGCGTGAGTAGCACGAATTTTTTGAGTTTCAAGGCACACACACACAATACAGATACTACTATCATCATCAATGTCGTTATCACTCCCTCGAATATAAATATTCTTGAATATTACATACACACACACACACACATAAGTTATATATATATATAGTAATAGTATATAGTTATGTTATATATATATATATATATATATATATATATATATATATATATATATATATATATATATATATATATATATATATATATATATATATATATATATATATGTGTGTGTGTGTGTGTGTGTGTGTCTGTGTATGTGTGTGAATACATGCACAAACACGTTTAGACATGTATTTTCTTGCAAAAAAAAATTGAATATATTTTACATTGTTAAAAGGATAACTAAATCAACTTTCTTCTAGTCGTGGTATCTTAAGGCTAAGCAACGCGTTTGTGTATTTTTCCTCTTTTGTGTTAAAGCATTTTATTTGTATATTTTTAGTTTGTTTTTTTTTTTCAAATAGTTCACGAAAGTGCAAAAACAATGCAAATATATTTTGTTATATATGTGGTAGTTTTGTTAGTGTTAAACAATGACAAGATATTGCCAATTTTGAAAAAAAAAAAAAACGTTTAATATGCTTATTTTGGGGTGAAAATTCATGATCAAAGCAAAAATTGGGTTCCACATAAAGTTTGCAGAACCTGTGTTGAAGGATTAAGAAATTGGAGCTATGGAAAAAAAATAATCAATGCTCTTTGCCATCCTTTATGATGGTTAGACTTTAGAGAACCGACAAACGATACTGACAATTGCAATTTTTGTATGATCAATGTTAGTGGTTTTAACAAAAAGAACAAAAACGTAATAAAATACCCAACAAATCATCTTAAGTGAGACCTGTGTTTCAATGCGAAGATCTTTCAGAGCTAACCACCTGCTTTTTGAAAGATGTTACTGAAGATAATTCTGACAAGTCGACATCAGAGACTCGGACATTTTATCACTCAGAAAATGTGAGAAGCTCTACAACACGTTCTAAATAAACTAAATGATTTGACTCGAGATTTAAATTTGAGCAAAGAAGCTGCGCAATTATTTTGGATCAATGAAAACGAAGAACCTTTTGTCTCCAGGTGCATCATTCTCCTGGTATCGTCATAGAGAAAAGATTTATTACCCTATTTCAGTGAAAAGATAAAATGAATTTTTGTCATTATGTTTATGGTTTGATGAACTATTTTGGTGTCAACTACAACCCAACAGACTGGAGACTATTCATAGATTCTTCTAAAAGCAGCCTCAAATGAGTTCTCTTAAATAATAGCAATAAATTCAGTTCACTTCCAATATCTCATTCAGTTCGTTTGAAGAAAACATATCAAAATATGAAAACTAAAATACCAAGTTTTATTTGCAAATGGGATATTAGAGCTAAAACTGAACACTGGACTGCTCCTACATTAGGTGGTACAAGAACACTAAACTGTCGGTACCAAGTAGTTATATAGTTGAGTATAGAGGCCACGCTTGCAACAGTTGTGATATGAGGTTTATTTTATGCTCAGACCAAGAATGTTTATGGTATTAACTAGTGAGACGCTAGAGCCGTCGAAAGAGATTAGGGTTGGGAGGGATTTATATATAATATATATATATATATATATATAGAAGAGTAGATATATATATATATTTATATATATATATATATATATATATATATATATATATATATAAGGGGTTGCTGGCTTCAAATATATACATAGAATATATAGTAGTTTATATATATATATATATATATATATATATATATATATATATATATATATATATATATATATATATATATATATATATATATATATATATATATAGAAAAAGAAAATATATATATATATATATATATATATATATTATATTATTAAGTTATATATATATATATATATATATATAAGATTAAAGCTATAGTTTTTATTTCTTTTACCACTTTGTTAATGGAATATTAATATAATGCAACTTATTAGTTTTTATTACTATTTTTAAATAAGAGTTTTATTTCATAAAGATTTTACTTTCAAGATTGGTGGGAACACTAAAAAATTCGAATTCTTAAATAGTTGATAAATTAGTTACAGACAAGTAGCATATAGTTATATAGTTTAAATTTATATAGCTATATATATATATATATATATATATATATATATATATATATATATATATATATATATATATATATATAGTCTACACTGCTTCCACCATAGTGGGGGATAAAACAATTCGTAAATTAAATTAACGGTCATGACCCGAAACACAGAGTTTGAAAGTGTGCAAGTAGAAGAATGTTGGGAAAGTAGAGTAAGGAAGAGTGTCCCACACTTTACCAATAGAGTACATGTAAGAATGAGGATAGCGGTTACGTCTAGGGTCAGAAAGCTGGAGAAAGAACGGATTAGACTGTGTGTATAGGAGAGTCACACAAGCTCTTCTCAAAGGGGGAGGTATACGACTAAAGGGTTCAGGAGAGAAGTGTCAATCGTAATGGCGATAGTAAAAGGAAAGTGATGCAACAATTCGACGGTTAGATAGAGAAATTGGAGAGAGGTAGTGAGAGCAGGAGGTTTGGAAAGTTGAAATACCCTAACTCTACCTTATTAAAGAGTGCAGTATATATATGAAATCCCCCAGACATATGATACGTACTCCATACAAAAGTGAAGAACGTCCCTATAAAAAATAAGTATCCAAGATGGTTTTAGAACACCCAACCCCTTGGAAGCTCGTTTAGTGAAAGGGATAATGTGATCCTTCCAAGAAATATGACGAGAAAATTAAGTACCAAGAATATTAAGTACAGAATATTAAGTTTAGAATATTAAGTACTGAGTGGAAGATTATGTCGAGTAGATTGAAGAAACTGGGTTTTTGATACTGAAAACAACCGTGTTTTCTTTGCCCCAATTAGAGATTCGAGAAAGACTAAGGGTCAGTTGCTCCATGGCCACCCTCCTAATATTAACTATTTGCTGTGGAATGGGTCGTCTTTCAAATTGAAAGGAGTAATAAAAGGTTAAGTCATTGGCATAAAAGTGGATAGGAGAGAAAATAAAAAACATAATAGATCATTAATGAAAAATACAAAAAGAGTTGGTGATAGAACTGAACCACGAGAAACACCACTATTGATAGATTTAAAGAATGGACGTTGGCCATACTGTCCTATCTCGCTGATTTATGGTCTTCTGCCACTAGGGATTATGGATAGACTAGTGTAGTGGCACTTGACATATCGAAAGCTTGTGATCGGGTGTGCCACACGTCACTACTCTCCAAGATCCCTTCCGTTGGGTTTCCTCCTTCTCTTTGCTTACTCATGTGTAGCTTTTTTCTAGATCGTTCCATATCTGCACTTGTGAATGGAGTGACCTCTTCCTCAATTTCCTCAAGGTTCTTTCTATCTCCTACTTTTTAGTTTAGTTTTAGTTTTCATCAACGATCTACTCTACTGCACTTTTAACTCTGTTCATTATTATGCCGATAACAAACTACTCTCCATTCTTCTACTCATTTTAAATCTACTCCCTCTATTGCATTTAGACTAGCTTCTCGACTTCAGCTTTCATATTCTATTCTTGCAGATCTGGATTTAACTCTCTAAAAACTCGAACTTTTTCATATCTTCCTCTCAAAAACACCTCCCAGCTTTCATATTTCTTTCGAAGGTTTTACCGTCTCACCTGTTAATAACAAACATTCTGGTATGAACATAAATAACAAATTGTCTTGGAAACTTCGTATCACAACGGTTGCCAGAGTGGCCTCTAAAAAGCTGGGATATCTGTTCAGGTTGCGGGATTTTTTTCTGAACAGTTACTCCCGTTATATAAGGGTTTTATCCGCCCTTGTATGGAGTACTATTCTCTCAATTGGGGAAGGGGGCTCCGAATCCACCCTCCTTTTGGATAGAGGTGCTCTTCTCGCGCATGAATTTTGCTTGAATATTGAGATCCCCAGGCTTGCTCGTTGTGTAGTTTTCTTCTTTCCAGACACATCTTTTCTGTGGAACTCCCTACCATCAAATGTTTTCCTGATATGTTTAATCTTCTCTCTTCAAATCCTCAGATATACGATAGGCTTAGGTTTGGGAGGTTCTTATGTTGAATTATTCTGCCCCATTCTTAAATAGGTTCTTCCTGTCAGTGGTGGTAACCTTTAAAAAATCTAGAATAGAAAACACAGATCGATCGGAACAGAAGTCAGAGGGTATGTTACAGAGAGAAGGATAGATGATGAGATGAAAGAGGGAAATTTAGAAATCAAAGTCTTTCTATATAAAAAAAAAAAAAAAAAAAAAAAAAAAAAAAAAAAAAAAAAAAAAAAAAAAAAAAATCATTTGTCTATCCCCACAGAAAAAGATTCACCGACAACACAGAAAAACAGACGGAACAGACGGAACAGACGACCAAGAGTTATAGATAAAGGAAAGATCGCTAGTCAAAGGCTCATTATGAAAGTCACACTGGCGATCACAGACAAGATTACAAGATTTATGTTTTCCTTGTTATGGATAGATTCGAAAATTTTTGAAAGAACAGATATTAAAACGATAAGAGCGATAGTTGGATTTTTGAGAGTGGTTCCCCTTCTTCGGCACAGGCTGGATAATTGCACGCTTCCAACATTAGAAAAGTTGAAGATGATAGGCAGAGACTAATTTAGTTCACTAAGGCAAGGAGGTGAAAGCTCACAAATACAAGTTTTGAGAACCGCAAGAGGGATACCGTCAGAACTATACACATTATTTGTGTTAAGCATAGAGAGCACAAATAATGCCTTTAGAAGAAATAATTGTTAGAAATAAATGATTGGTGGGAGGTGGAGAAGGAGGAATATCACAAAAATCGTTTAGAGGGTGGAATTAGAGGCAAATGTTTGAGAGAAGAGTTCAGCTTTAGCAGAAAGTAAGACAATAGTACTACCGTCAGTCAGAAGATACAAGAGTAGAAAAAGAGGAAGAAGCATTTTTTTTGGCAAAATGCCAGAAGAGCATAAGGTAGGGACCAGAAAGATTGTCGCACTTTCTAGAGAGAAAACTTTTTTAGTATCAGTAGTATAGGGTAGACAACTAGCAGCAGGTCCGCTAATCCGTTACTTTTGCACATTTTTTGGTACTTTTTTTACTAATTTTAGCCATTTTTTTTACTAATTTGGCTACTTTTTAACGTTTTGGCACGGAAAAGTAACGGAAAGTAACGTTTTGGACACGGAAAAAGTAACGCGTAAAGGCCTGGATTTGACGCTAATCTGACAACCTAATCGCTAAATTTGTCATTTTTTGGCACTTTTTAACATTTTTTAGTTACTTTTTTAACGTTTTGCCCATAATCCAGGTCAAGATCCCCAACTCCGGAGGATTTTGGGGATTTTTCCCACTGGCAGCCCTGCACGTCGAAGGCAAAGACTTGAAAACCATTTTCGAAGGTTTTTGGAAATTCCAGTCATGTCGGCAGCTGACTTGGAAATTTCCATCATTTCACTAGATTTTGACGTTTGATACGTCAAGCCTAGGGTTTTTAAGGTCGGTGAGACCGAATTTAAGGTCTGGAAGACCGACTTCTGAGGTTTTGAACCTGAATTCAAGGATTTTAAGCCCCAAAAGGGGCTTGGTTCCTAGAGGTTTTAAATGATCGATAGATCATTTTTGATGGTTCCAATCGATTTATCGTGATCGATTACCCCTAAATCGATCTTTAAATCGTCTTTCTACGTGCTCTGGTTGGCATTTAACAATGAAAAATGTAATCGAAAGAAAATAATTACTATAATTAACATTCGATTAATCGTTGTAGTAATGTACCCAGTCCCGAGGCACCTTTTTTCTATATAAATGAATAGAGATATATTAGGCTTAGGGGGAGGATTGACAGCCCGAAGGGCTGTCAATCCGACAAACAGACAAAACCGAAGGTTTTGTCTGTGTTTGTTTGTATTATTTTTTTATTACGCGCGCGCGTGCGCATACACATACACATACACCTATTTCGCTAGGAAGGAATAGAGTTATAGGTCTGAAACTTGGTATATGGTCATTGTGTGTGATAAACTGATCACAGGCGAGTTTTGATGACCGTAGGTCACCCCTAAGGGGGTGCTGCCCCCTTAGCGCCAAGGTCAAATTCGTCCTGAAAACCATGTTAGGCTTAACGTATCGGAATGAAATTTGGATGTGAGCTATATGATGACGTAATCTCGTCGGAGACGAGATTACGTTCCTCTGCGTCTCCCAGTAAGGGGGGGCGCTGCCCCACTAAAAAAATAAAAAATGATCGTAGAAGACTGAAACTTGGAGGCAGAGTAGAGGAGTCGGAGTCGGAGACGGAGATGGAAACGGATTCGGCTTCGGAGTCCAGGGACCCCCCCGGAGGGGGGTCCCCCCTTTGAAAAAAAAAAGAAGAAGAAATGCATGGAATGCAAAACAGAGGAAGAAGAAAGGAAGAAGAAGAAAGGAAGAAAGGAAGAAGAAAGGAAGAAGGAGGAAAGGAGGAATGAGGAAGGAAGAATGAGGAATGAGGAGGAGTCTGAGGAAGGATTCAGAGTTGGTAGTGTCACCGGTGCTGGAGCCACTGCGCTGCCGACATAGTAAACATTCATTTAATAATACAAGATCATTACTGTTTACATAACTGCTTCTGTTCTAAGATGTACATATTGTCAATTGCATCGCATCTTGCAGAGATAACCTTTATTTTCTAAATGTTGAAGGCAGACAATTATATTTTCAAATCTCATTTTCTTTTTATAAACGTTGACTAATATAATTTTTTTTTCTAAGATGAAACATACATATACTGTTTACTATTTTTTTTATAAGTTTTTATTTTACATTTATACTTTGTGTTTAATTTTATTATTTTTAATTTTTTTTTTTATTTTTTATTTTTAAATTTATTTTTTCTAACTTTATTTTTATAAGTTTTATTTTGCATTTATACTTTGTGTTTAATTTTTTTTTTTATTTTTAATTTTTTAATTTTTTTTTTTTAACTTTTATTTTTATATAAGTTTTTATTTTTGATTTATACTTTGTGTTTAATTTTTTATAAGTTTTTTTTTGCCACATATACTTTGTGTTTATGCTTTATTTTCATTTTTATTTTTTTATTTTTTTTTTTAAATTTATTTTCTAACTTTATTTTTATATAAGTTTTATTTTACATTTATACTTTGTGTTTAATTTTTTTAATTTTTAATTTTTTTTTTCTATTTTTTATTTTTTATTTCTTTAAAACTTTTTGTTTTGTTAAAATTTCTTACACTTTTTATGTTTATAACTTACAAATTTACGTTTTACATACCCTAAAGCAGTAAATCACTAAATCAAAACACTATCCATCCTCCCTCCAGTCCATCTGTGATCTATTGATCTATTGATTAAGGTCAAATTTTTACTAAAATTGTATCGTTACATACCCTAAATCAGTAAATCCATCAGTAAATCAAACCACCAATCCATCCCCACCCCCACCAGTTTGTGATCTTATTGATCTATTGCATCTATTGATCTATTGAATCTATTGATCTATTGATTAAGGTCAAAATTGTTACTAAAATTGTAACGTTTTTACATACCCCTAAAGCCAGTAAATCACTAAATTCAAACCACTATCCAACCTCCCTCCTGACCAGTTGTGATCTATTGATCTATTGATCTATTGATCTATTGATCTATTGATCTATTGATTAAGGTCAAATTTTTACTAAAATTGTAACGTTTTACATTACCCTAAAGCAGTAAAATCAGTAAATCAAAACCACTATCCAAACTCCCTCCTGATCAGTTGTGATTCTAATTGATCTATTGATCTATTGATCTATTGATCTATTGATCTATTGATTAAGGTCAAATTTTTACTAAAATTGTAACGTTTTACATACCCTAAAGCAGTAAATCACTAAATCAAACCACCATCCATCCACCATCCAACCACCCTCCAGTCAAGTTGTGATCTATTGATTCAAGTCACATTTCGAGTATCATTTTGGATAAAACATAACAAAAAAAAATTCTTTATACACTGATCAACGATATTATGCAACGTAACAAGTTTTCACCATTATAAAGATTACTAGCATCATCTGACTAAGAAAATAATGTACAAAGACCAACCTTACACACCTTAAGCACGAATAAACTGAAACGTTAACAAAGTTCCACACTTAAACAGCACAGTGTGAAGTAACTTAAACATAGCATTACAAAAGACGTATACTATTACATGGTTGGGCGCGAATCACGGAGATTTAACTTAACACAGTAACATTTAACAAAAATTACCACAACCATGTCTAAATATCATACTGATCATTGAATATACTCTAACGTAACAAAGTTTCACATTATTAAAGATTACTTAGCATCATCTGAACTAAGGAAAATAATGTTACAGCGGACAAACCTTGACAAACCTAAACATGAATAGCAGTCAACCATTAACAAAGTTCCTCACTTAACAACAGTAAGTAACTAACATTACATCCAAAACGTAACCTGTCACACTTTTATTTTTCAAGCATTATCTCTAACCATATCAACTAAGATAAATGAAATACACAACACACACACACCAACACACACACACACACACCACACACACAACACACACCACACACACACACACAACAACACACCACACACAAAACGGTAAATTTTTTACGTTAATAAACATGAAAGTATAAAATGTTTTAAGTAAAAACAAAAAGTAAAGAAATAAAAATAAAAAAAAATAAAAAAAAAAAAAAAAAAAATAAAAATAAAAAAAAAAAAAAAATTAAACACAGTAAAAATGTAAAATAAAACTTATATAAAAAACAAAGTTATAAACAAAAAAAAAAATTAAAAAGTTAAAAATAAAAATAAATAAAACAAATAAAATTTTTAATAAAAATTAAAAAAAAAAAAAAAAAAAAAAAAAAAAATTAAAAAATTAAAATAAAAAAATTAAAAACAAAGTATAAATGTAAAATAAAGTTAAAAAATAAAAAATAAAAAAATTAAAAAAAGAAAAAATTAAAAAAAAAAAAAAATTAAACACAAAGTATAAATGAAAAAAAAAACTTAAAAAAAAAAAAAAGTTATAAAAAAAAAAAAAAATTAAAAAGTTAAAATTAAAATAAAAAAAAAAATTAAAGCAAATAACCAAAAAAAATAAAACCAATAAAATTTTAATAAAAAATTAAATTAAAAAAAAATAAAAAAAAATTAAAAAATTAAAAAAAAAAATTAAACAAAGGTATAAATTAAAATAAAGTAGATATAAAAAGATTAAAAAAATAAAAAGATAAAAATTTTAAATAAAAAAAAAAATTAATTTTAAGGTATTTATTGCAAAATTGAACATACCAAAAAAAATAAAGTAGAAAAACAAAATTTAAATAACAAATCAAAAAAAATAAAAAAAAAAATAACATAAAAAATAACAAACAAAAAAATAAAAAATAAAAAACTAAAGTTAGAAAAATAAATTTTAAAATAGAAAAATAGAAAATAAAAATTAAAATAATAAAATTAAAACACAAAGTATAAATGTAAAATAAAAATCTTAATAAAAAAAATAGTAAACAGTATATGCATGGTTTCAACTTAGGAAAAAAAAAAAAATTATATTTGTTTAACGTTTATAAAAAGAAAATGAGATTTGAAAATATTTAATGTTAGTCTTCAACATTTAGAAAAAAACGGTTTATTCTGCAAGATGCAATGCAATTGACGATATGTACATGTTAGGACAGAATCACAGTTATGTGAACAGTAGTGTAATGAACTAAGAATAAATGACACACTCACAACATACACACACACACATAAACACAACACACAAACACACACACACACACACACACCACCACAACACACACATACACACACCCATAAACACACACATAGGAATATATGCAAACTGATAACAAACTTTCACATTTAACCAAGCACATAATCACCTTCACCCACTATATAAGCACTACGATAAACCTTAAAACACCTTATTAACGATTAAATGTGTGCATTCACATAGTCCACACTTGACAACAGCAAAGTAACTAACACAGCATACAAAACGTAACCCTATTTACAATTTTTCAAGCATGTCTTTAACATATCACTCAATGTTAATTTTTTCATTAACATAGTAAACATTTAACAAAGATTATTCTTAAATGACACTATTCTTCATCAAAGTGTCACTCCGTTTCGAGTATAACATCATTTGACATATGAATAACGTAAGACATTAGCAAAGTCAGGCAAACCTAACCATTACTCAACAAAACTTAACCTAGGCTCACGTTTCTAACACCTCATCATCAGTTAACACAGTAAATATCTTACGAAACTTGTCATTTCTCTAACAAATCAGGGTTATTTCCACATTGTCATAGTATATTTAACATAACACCTAATTTACGAATAAACAGTTTTCATTAACCAAGAGTATCTAAAGCAAACACATTACCTTCCGTGAGAAAACCCAGGGGATGCGCCCATGAAAGGATGTGAATCCTGCGAGGGGGATCACCCCGAAGGGTGTAAGCGGGCTTACCCCTCCGAAGGAGGGGGTAAGGGCCTCAGCCCTCCGGCTGGAGGCTAAAGGCCCGCTTACACCCTTCCGGGGTGAATCCCCCCCTCGCAGGATTCACATCCTTTTCAATGGCCACATCCCCTGGGTTTTCTCTCGGAAGTTAATGTGTTGCTTTAGATACTCTGCGTTAATGAAAACTGTTTATTCGGAAAGTTAGGTACGTATGTTAAATATTACTATGGACAATGTGGAAATAACACTGATTTTTTGTTAGAGAAATGATGAGGTTTTGTAAGATATTACTGTGTTTAACTGACGATGATGTGTAGAAAGGTGAGCCTAGGTTAAAGTTTTTGTTGAGTAATGTTAGGTTGCCTAGACTTTGGCTAAATGTCGTACGTTATTCATATCAGTCCAATGATGTTATACTCCGAAACGAGTGACACCTTTGATTGGAAAGATAGTGTCAATTAGAATAAATCTTTGTTAATGCTTACTATGTTAATGTAAAATTAACATTGAGATGTTAAACGTAATGCTGAAAAAAATTGTAAATCCAAATTAATAAGGAAACAATTTAGTTTACTTTGCTGTTGTTCAAGATGTGGAACTTTGTTTAATGTTAGCAGTTTATCCGTGCTTAAGGTGCTTTAGGTTTGTAGTTGTTACTTTATATTTTTAGTTCAGGTGATGCTATGTTAGCTTTTATTAATGTGAAAACTTTTGTTTTTATTTGGCATATATTCCTATGTGTGTTGTTTATGTGTGTGTGTATAGTGTTGTGTGTGTGTGTGTTGTGTGTGTGTGTGTGTATGTGTGTATGTGTATATGTGTGTGTGGTTCATTTGTGAGTGTGTCATTTATTCTTAGATCATTACACTACTGTTCAAATAACTGATTCTGTTCTAACATGTACATATCGTCAATTGCATTGAATCTTGCAAAGATAAACATTTTTCTAAATATTGAAGACTAACATTTTATATTTCAAATCTCATTTTATATTTGACACATGTTCACTAAAACGATTTATTCATTTTTAGTTTAAACCATTTCCTTATAGGGGTTTGATTTTTTATAAGTATGTATTTAACATTAATATTTGTTATTACAATTGGTATTACTTTTATGGTGTTCTTTCTATTTTCTATTTTAAAAATTTTTGTTGCTTTATTCGTTTATTTTTTATTTTTTTATCTGTATTTTTATGTTATTTTCATGTTTTAATCGTGCTTTCATGTTATTATTTTTCTAACTTTATTTTTTTTTGTAAGTTTTATTTTGCATTTATACTTGTGTTTATTTTTTTTTTTTTTTTTTTTTTTTTTTTTTTTTTTTTTTTTTTTTTTTTTTTTCTAATTTTTTTTTACATATTTATACTTGTTTAATTTTTATATTTTTAATTTTTTAATTTTTTTTTATTTTTTTTTAATTTTAATTTTTTATTAAAATTTATTTTTTTTTTTTTTTTTTTTTTTTTTTTTTTTTTTTTTTTTTTATTTTAATTTTTAACTTTTTAATTTTTTTTTTTTTTGTTTATAACTTTGTTTTTTATAATATTTTATTTTACATTTATACTTTGTGTTTATTTTTTTTTATTTTAATTTTTTTATTTTTTTATTTTTTTAATTTTTAATTTTCTAACTTATTTTACATTATACTTTTTTTAATTTTTTTTTTTTAAATTTTTAATTTTTTTTTTTATTTTTTTTTATTTTAATTTTTTTATTAAAAAATTTTATTTGTTTATTTATTTTTGGTTTTTAACATATAATTTTTTTTTTTTGTTTATTAACTTTGTTTTTTATATAAGTTTTTATTTTACATTTATACTTTGCTTTGTCTTAATTTTTTTATTTTTTTTATTTTATTTTTTTTAAAATTTATTTTTCTCGCTTAAGCATAGTTCGCTTAAAGTTAGTCTTACTAAACCATTTTATATTTCATGTTTATAACGTTAAAATTTACGTTTTGTGTTGTGTGTGTGTGTGTAGGTTGTCTTAGATCAGTGTGTGTGTGTGTGTGTGTAGTGTGTGTGGTGTGTGTGTGTGTGTGTGTGTGTGTGTGATGTGTGTATTGTCATTATTAGTATTGATATGTTAGAGATATGCTTGAAAAAAAAAAGTGTGACTAGGTTACGTTTGGGATGTAATGTTGTTACTTACTGTTGTTTAGTGAGGAACTTTGTTAATGTTGACTGCTTATTCATGTTTAGGATGTGTTAGGTTTTGTCGCTGTACATTATTTTCTTAGTCAATATGATGCTATGTTATCTTTAATTAAGTGAAAACTTGTTACGTTAGAGTATATTCAATTAATCAGTATGATAATTACACATGGTTGTGGCGTAAATTTTTGTTAAATGTTTACTTATGTGTTAAAGTTAAATAACAGTGATATGTTAGAAAAGGTGTGAATAGGTTACGTCTTTGTATGCTATGTTAGTTACTTCATGCTGTTAAGTGTGGAACTTTGTTTAATGTTTTACAGTTTATTCTTGCTTAAGTGGTGTTAGGTTTTGTCTTTGTACATTATTTTCTTTAGTTTCAGATGATGCTAAGTAATCTTTATTAAGTGAAAAACTTTGTTACGTAGCATATATTCGTTGATCAGGGTATTAAAGAATTTGTTTTATGTTAGTTTTATCCAAAATGATACTCGAAATTGTGACTTGAATCAATAAATCAATAGATCAATAGATCCACAACTGACTGTGAGGTGGCTTGGATGGTGGAGGATGGTGCGTTTGATTTTAGTGATTTAGCTTGCTTAGGGTATGTAAAACGTTACAATTTTAGTAAAAATTTGACCTTATCAATAGATCAATAGATCAATAGATCAATAGCATGATTGGACAGGAGGGTAGGTTGGCTGATTCAGGAGGGAGGTTGCGATAGTGGTTTTGATTTAATGATTTACTGCTTTTAGGGTATGTAAAAAACGTGTTTTTAGTCAAAAATTGACCTTAACAATAGATCAATAGATCAATAGATCAATAGGATCAATAGATCAATAATCTTGATCAGGAGGAAGATTGGATAGTGGTTTGATTTAGTGATTTACTGCTTTAGGGTATGTAAAACGTTACAATTTTAGTCTAAAAATTTGACCTTAATCAATAGATCAATAGATCAGATCAATAGATCAATAGATCCACACACTGGTGAGGAAGGTGGTTGGATGGTTTTTGATTTACTGATTACTGATTTAGGGTATGATGTAAAACATACCAATTTTAGTAAAAAATTTGACCTAATCAATAGATCAATAGATCACAATGGTCAGGGGGAGGGTGGATAGTGTTTTGATTTAGTGATTTACTGCTTTAGGGTATGTAAAACGTAAATTTGTAAGTTATAAACATAAAAAGTGTAAGAAATTTAACAAAACAAAAAGTTTTAAAGAAATAAAAAAAAAAAAAATAGAAAAAAAAAATTAAAAATAAAAAAATTAAACACAAAGTATAAATGTAAAATAAAACTTAAAAAAAATAAAATTAGAAAATAAATTTAAATAAAAAAATAAAAAATAAAAATGAAAATAAAGCAAATAAACACAAAGTATATATGCAAAATAAAACTTATATAAAAAATTAAACACAAAGTATAAATCTAAAATAAAAACTTATATAAAAATAAAGTTAGAAAAATAAAAAATTAAAAAATTAAAATAAAAAAAAAAATTAAACACAAAGTATAAATGCAAAATAAAACTTATAAAAATAAAGTTAGAAAAATAAATTTAAAATAAAAAAAAAATAAAAAATAAAAAATAATAAAATTAAAGAAAGTAAAAATTGTAAAATTAAAACTTTATAAAAAAAATAGTAAAAACAGTATTCCTTTCTTTTATCATTAGAAAAAAAAAATTATATTATTAACGTTTAAAAAGAAATGAGATTTGAAAATATAATTGTCTGCCTTCAACATTTAGAAAATAAAGGTTATCTCTGCAAGATGCGATGCAATTGACAATATGTACATCTTAGAACAGAAGCAGTTATGTAAACAGTAATGATCTTGTATTATTAAATGAATGTTTACTATGTCGGCAGCGCAGTGGCTCCAGCACCGTGACACTACCAACTCTGAATCCTTCCCAGACTCCTCCTTCATTCCTCATTCTTCCTTCCTCATTCCTCCTTTCCTCCTCCTTCCTTCCTTTTCATTCTTCCCTTTCTTCTTCTTCTTCTTCTTCCTCTGTTTTGCATTCCAATGCATTTCTTCTTCTTTTAAATGTGGACCCCCCTCCGGTGGGGTCCATGGACTCCGATCCTGAATCCAACTCCATCTCCGTCTCCGACTCCAACTCCGAGTCCAACTCCTCCATCCTGTCTCCAAATTTCAGTCTTCTAAGATTCATTTTAATTTTTTTTTGTGGGGCAGCGTCCCCCCCTTACGGGGGGGGGGACGCAGAGGAACGTAATCTCGTCTCCGACGAGATTACGTCATCATATAGCTCACATCCAAATTTCATTCCGATACGTTAAGCCTAACATGGTTTTCAGGACGAATTTGACCTTGGCGCTAAGGGGGCAGCACCCCCTTAGGGGTGACCTACGGTCACCAAAACTCGCGCGTGGGATCAGTTTATCACACACATGAGCATATATATACCAAGTTTCAGAACTATAACTCTATTCCTTCCTAGCCGAAATAGGTGTTATGTGTATGTTGTATGCCACGCGCCGCGCGCGTAATAAAAAATAATACAAACAAACACAAACAAAAAACCGACGGTTTTGTCTGTTTGTCGGATTGATAGCCCTTCGGGCTATCAATCCTCCCCCCTAAGCCTAATATATCTCTATTCATTTATATAGAAAAAAGGTGCCTCGGGACTGGCTCCCTTACTACAACGATTAATCGAATGTTAATTATAGTAATTATTTCCTTTCGATTACATTTTTCATTGTTAAATGCCAACCAGAGCACGTAGAAAGACGATTTAAAGATCGATTTAGGGGTAATCGATCACGATAAATCGATTGGAACCATCAAAAATGATCTATCGATCATTTAAAACCTTCTAGGAACCAAAAAGCCCCTTTTGAGGGGCTCCGCCCCCTTTTGGGGCTTAAAATCCTTGAATTCAGGCTCAAAACCTCAGAAGTCGGTCTTCCAGACCTTAAATTCGGTCTCACCGACCTTAAAAACCCTAGGCTTGACGTATCAAACGTCAAAATCTAGTGAAATGATGGAAATTTCCAAGTCAGCTGCCGACATGACTGGAATTTCCAAAAACCTTCGAAAATGGTTTTCAAGTCTTTGCCTTCGACGTGCAGGGCTGCCAGTGGGAAAAATCCCCAAAATCCTCCGGAGTTGGGGATCTTGACCTGGATTATGGGCAAAACGTTAAAAAAGTAACTAAAAAATGTTAAAAAGTGCCAAAAAATGACAAATTTAGCGGATTAGGTTGTCAGATTTAGCGTCAAATCAGGCTTCCGTTACTTTTCCGTGTCAAAACGTTACTTCCGTTACTTTTCCGTGCCAAAACGTTAAAAAAGTAGCCAAATTAGTAAAAAAAATGGCTAAAATTAGTAAAAAAAGTACCAAAAAATGTGCAAAAGTAACGGATTAGCGGACCTGCTGCTAGTTGTCTACCCTATACTACTAGTATCTATAATAGAATTTGAGCGATTCCAGGATGGAATGAAAAAAAAACAAGGGTTTCTGGAGTTTGAAGACTGCCTCTGTGGCAAAAAACACGAGAATAAGCAGAGTTAAACTTAGGTTTATTAGTTCAGCTATTGGTAAATAAATTGAATGTACCCATCCATGCAAGATAGAATCAACCCGGTTATGGGATGAGCACACTCGGAGGTCAGAGGGGCTCCTCCCATCAAAACTAATCACCCCAATTGATATCAAAGAAATACAATCACAGGTCCGACCATTAAGGAGCACAAACTCCTAAAATCGTTTTTTATATCCTAACCGAAGTCGAAGGTCGTTCCTCCGGAAGATTGAAGAGACT
>JABUQX010005442.1:0-26277 GCA_015478945.1 Trachelipus rathkii | reverse complement strand
GTCGGTCAAAGCATCCCATCTGCTTCCTAAAGGACAGAGAACAGCTTGGTGGCACTATGATACTAGTCCTAACTTTAATTTCTTAACAAACATTACAAAATCCTATTCTAATAAAGAACAAGTCAAAAAATACCATCACGAACAATTCGATTAAAATTTCTTGCTATCAAAACCTATTATACATCGCTATAGACCTTCAACTAATAAGAAACGCCTTATAATATTGGAACTCTCACCTCAAAACAAAGACACCTCAAAAATTAAAGATAAGTTTAGACCTATACCACTAAGTCCCAAAAACCCAACTGTCATCGTTTCCTTTAGCCACAACGAAGACGCTATGACCGCACCCACAACCTCCACGTGCTGTACCCAAAATTCAACTCCCATGATCACAACCTGTACCGTCGACATAACTCTAGATTCGGACCAGGACCATGGCTATCGTTCACACACGCTTACCAGTCTCCAGCACAAACATATCTTGAAATTCCACACACGCCACCCGTTAATGCAACTATTTAGAATATTCTCTCAAGACAATCTTCACGCAACTATATACTGATCATTGTGAAGTCCAGAAACTCTAAATACATTGCGGACCCCTCTCTACAGCACATTTCCAAACTACGCAGACCACGACATCTAAACATAAAAAATCTTAACTGTAGATCTGTTAGCAACAAAATATTCACTGATTTCAAATATACTACATAATCAACCATTTAACGACTCATTCGCCTCTACAAGAATTAATCCCTCTGAGCATCGTGTACTCCAAGTAATCGGGCACGCAAACGCCGCGGAAAAACACAACATCAACTATATCTTCTTCTTCTCCTTCTAACAATTGTTTCTCAAGATTCACTTTACAGGAACATTAAATCTTATGCTTATATAACGATAAAATTTAACTTGCGCAAATAAAATCAAAAACCTTTCCTATAAAAATCCACCACAAGAGCTTGAAATGTAATTCCTAAAAAAAAATAATAATAATAACAATAATAATAATAATGAATAATATTAGATAATAATAAATAATAGAATATAATAATCAATAATAATAATAAATCACATAATACTAATCAATAATAATAAAATAATAATAATAATACATCAATAAAATCAATAAAATCAACATAATAATAGTCAAATAATAATAATAATCTACATACATAATAATAAAATAATAATAATAATCACAAATATAATAATAATAATAATAATTAATAATAAAATAATATAATAATACATAATAATCATAATAATATTTATAATAATCAAAAACCCGTCTCAACTCCGTCTCTTTTGAACCCCCCAAATCGCATAATTCCGGTTGTATAGCCGCGTATACAAGCGAAAAAAAACTCTTCTGCAATTTTTTCACTCCGGATAAACTAACATAAAATTCAAGCAAAGCAATTTTAATTCAGTAGATGCAGACAACCAACCAGTATTATACGCCCTCCGAATATTTGATCACTCTGAGCGTAGCAAAAATTCCGTAGGTAAGTTAAATTTGTCTTTTCTAAAAGTTATTTCATATACGACCCAAAAAATCTAAAAATCTTTCCTATCTAGAGAGTGTCTACAATCATCCCTATTCCTAAAATCACAGCACACTCGCCTCGTTCTATTTACATCCCTTTACTTCGGATTTTCTCACATTGTTCTGAACGGCGAGGCGAAGACACGCATTTGTAACGTCTTGGATCAAAACATCCCAGCGGCAATACAAGGTTCTGCCTTCACAACCTGGATTCACTCTTTTGGCAAAAACAATCACCATTAAATCTAAAATTAGCGGTAAAATCTATCTTTCGCGCACATTAAGAGACAAGGGGATTTCTATACTATTTAGCGGCGAACGTTGGGCGTGAATCACACATTATAAGAAAATACTCACTTTGGTTAATTTTCCTTCCTTTATTTTACATTCTACTTTAACGCCCTAGCTCTTCATAATCTCCAAGCCATTACATATTACAGCATCATCCATACGTGCAACTGATAACAGACAATACAATAGTATATATATATATATATACTATATATATATACTACTATATATATATATTATATAATTATAATATATCATATATAATACTATATATACTATATATATATATATATACTATAATATATAATCAACTAATATATAACAAATTCCAAAAAATCGGTTACTATATATCATATATATATATTAATATAATATAATTTAATTTATAGATATATCTTTAATAATCTTATAAAAACTATATATATATATATACTCATATATATATATATAATACTCTATATATGTATATATATATATTATATATATATATATATACATAATAATAAAATATTATACTAATATATATATACTATATATTATATATAAATATAATATATATATATATAGATATATATAATATACAATATAATTACCACACTATATATATATAAAATAATAAATAAATAAAAAATAATTAAATAATTATATATATATAATTAAATAAATTAGATATAATATAAATACTAACCATATATACCACACTAGCTATTACCAAAATACTAATATTATATGCTAATATATATATATATATATATATATATATAATACTATACATATATATCATGCAACATATAATATATAATACTAATATAGATTATATAATAATATATAATAATATACATATCATCACAACTAACCTATATCATGCGTTGCTTGTTCATAACTATTTCATCACCTATTTTTCACTAAATCATATATATACTATATATATATATAATATATAATAATACATATATATATATATATATATATAATATATATATATATATAATATTATATATATAATATATTAATACTATAAGAGAGAGAGAGAGAAGAGAGAGGAGAGAGAGAGAGAGTCGACGAGAGACCGAGAACGACGAGAAGCAGAGACATGAGACCGAGAACGATGAAGAGACGAGAGAGACGAGAAAGTCAAGAGGAGGAGAGAGAGAGAAGAGAGGAGAGACGAGAGAGAGAGAACGAGAGAGAACGAGACCGAGAGAGACCGTAGGAATAAGAAAAAATGAAGGAAAGCAGAGAAGAGAGAGAGAGAGGAGAGGAGAGAGCAGAGAGAGAGAGAGAGAAGAGACGAGAGAGAGAGAGAGCACAGCAGAGAGACGAGAGAGAGCGAGAGAGAGAGGAGAGAGAGAGAGAGACGAAGAAAGCAGAGAGAGAGAGAGAGAGAGAGAAAAGAGAAGAGAGAGAGAGAGACGATAGATAGAGCAGAGAGAGACGACAGAAGAAGAGAGAGAGAGAGAGAGAAAGATTTCACGCATGATAGCTTGAACATTGTTATCGCGCGACGGCCAGACATAATGTTTCAGGCGCATCTCCCCGCCCAAAATACCTATAAATATTTATATATATATTATAACTACATATATAATATATTATATATAATATATATTATATATATATATACTATAAATATATATATATATATATATATATATATAAATATATATATAATATATATACTTATATATATATATATATTCTTTGAGAGACTATAGAGTCATGGCTATATATCTAAATAGGGCAAGTTAGGCAGAAGACATAGAACAATATAAATCGTTCGTTTCGTAAAAGGTATGCATCAGTCCACCCAACCACCCAAACACCTTCACCCATTTATTATAAATCCTCCTATTATTTCCCCTTTAGCAATGTTTATATAACCGTCTTTCTTTGCTTCTTTATGTGTCCGTTTTTTTTCTTTCGTTTTTTTTTTTTCTCATTTTTTCTTTTTTCAAAAAATCTAAGAAAAAAGTTAAAAAAAAAAAAACCAAAGGTTTTTTTTTTGCTTTTCAATTATACTTTATTATTATGCTATTCATATTACTGATATCTAGACCTTATATGTATATTATTATTATTATTATATTATCTATTATATTATTATTATTATTATTATTATTATTATTATTCATTATTATATTTAATTATATATATTATTATTATATGTTATTGATCTATTATTATTATTATTATATTATATTAATTATCTATTATTCATTATTAATTATTATTATTATTATATTATATTATTATATATTATGATTATTATATTATATTATACTTTATTATATTATTATTCATTATTGATTATATTTATTATTATTATAATTATTATATTATTATTATTATTATATATTATTAACTATTATTGTATACTTATATGATATTTTTATTATTATTATTATTTTATTATATTATTATTATTATATTATATATATTGATATATTATTATTATTATTATTATTATTATATTTAATCTATGTGCTTTAATATGATTTCATACTATTATATTATTATTATTCAATTATATTTATTATTATTATTATTATTATTATTATTATTATTATTATTATTATTATTATTATTATTATTATTATTATTTTTCTTTTAAGTATTTCTAAGTTTTGTCATTTGTGTTATCTGTTATATTTCTACATTAATAACTATCATTTTCCCCTTATTTTACCTCCAAAATCCCCGCAAGAAGATTCAATTTACCCTAAAGTTTTCTTCCCCCAAAGAGTTTCTCCTTGAATCTTCCGCGACCCTCAACACACCAATCCGTTCAATTTATAGAGACGCGAAAGACTCCCAGTGGTGTGGAAAGGGCCCATGGGGTCTGCTATCTTTGGACCATATTTACGTCTCTCAGAGGGGGATCCAGCCTACGTAGGACTCCCCTTGAGATTCAAAGATACTCGCGTTTAAATTAGTTATGATTCGAAAACCTATTTAACTCTGTAAACGAACTTCAATATAATACTATATACTATAATATATATATATTATATAACTATATAGCGCATATATATATATATAGTTATATATATATATAATATGCTATATATATATATATATATATATATATACGTATATATATCAATATATATTATATATATTCTATATATATATATATTATATAATATTATATATTATATATACTATATATATATTATATATATTATATATATAATTATATATTAATATATTATAATATAAATACATATAAATATAATATATATATAAATAATAATATAAAAATATATAGTATATTATATATATATTATATATACTATATATAATATATACTATATAATATATAATATATCAGAGGCACTCCACACTCGCTTGCTCGAGCTTTAGCCGAGCCAGTATCATTATAATAAAAAACGATTGGATTCTTTGCCAAATTTCTTAACGTTAAATAAAATTCTCTTATTTTTTGCAAAAATTTTCCAAATAAATGAAATATTACATAATAAAGCCATGTTTTCGTTTTTGCATTTGTTGCTAAAAAAAAACATGGTTAAGTTTCGTTTCGTTTTTTCGTCAACTCTATAGCGCAAAATCGCCTAAAAAAAATGCCTCATCAAACTAAGAATATCTTATAATTCTTAAGGTTCTATCTCTATACAAAATTTTAGTTTCCTATACCTCACACAGAAAATTAGGACATTGTTACGTATTGTGAGCATTTATAGAATTTTGCGCTAAGTTGACCGAAAAAACGAAACGAACTTGAGCATTTTTTAGCACAAATGCCAAAAACGAACACGGCTTAAATAAAGATTATGCAAAATTGAAACAAAAAATGTAAGAATAATCGCTATTAAAGAACGTTTTTAGTTCATTAAAAAAGTGGCTGTTATACTCAAATCGAAATAGCGGATTCATTGTTTGTAGTGAATTTAGAGTATAAAATTGTTTATACAATACTTACTGTATAAATATAAGTTTTAAATACTACAAATACATATATAAAAATTTTATAGCAACACAATATTTAACAAAATAAAATAAAAATAAAAAAAAAATACATAAAATACATATGAAAATGAATGAAAACAATAAATGAAATACTATAGTTAATCATCAAATTAATTTCAAATTAAAGAAAACTTTCTAAATAGCCTATAACTCAACGTATCATATATATATAATATATAATATATACATAGTATATAATATATATATATAATATATAGTATACTATATAGATATTATATAATAATATATACATTAATATTATATATATATATATATATCTATATATATATATTATATATATATATATATATATATATATATATATAATAACTATATATATATAATATATATATATATATATATATATATATATATAGATATATATATATAGTATATATATATATATATATATATATATATATATATATATATATATATATATATATAATATATATATATATATATATAATATATATATATATATATATATAATATATATATATATATATATATTATATATATAATTATAATATAACATATATATATATATATATATAATATATATATATATTATAATATATATATATAATATAACAATAATATAGTTATATATATAATACTAATATAGTATATATATATATATTATATATATAATAATATATGTGTATATATGGAAGTCGTGAATATTTCATAAAAACTCTCTTCTTGTCTAGAATTTAAATTTTTTTGAAAATCTCAAAATATGATATAATATATTAGTAGTTGTGCAAAATATCCTGGATAGTTATTTTTTATTAATTTTGTTTTTTACAAACTTTATTGGGGAAAAACCTCAATTCATGTTTTACACCCAAAAGGGGCAAATGGAAGAACAATGTGGGGTACAACATGAACACCTATTTTACACAAAAGAAAGCTTGACCTTTCAATGATTGTAAATAAATTGCTAATTATAGCCTAAATAAACTAACATTAAATAATAAATTGAAATTACTAACCTTTTTTTTTTGAAATGATGGCTAGAAATGCCGAACCAGCCAGCTGGTTCTGGCACTTCTAGTAAGCGTAACCTACATCATAGAATACACCTAATATTGGTGTCTACCCCTATGTTATAAGGTATGGGGAGTCGATTGGTGTGTATTATAAGGTGCTAGGATGCTTCCTACTATGAGTTAGGGCGCCGCCCCACCCCCGTTTATTCTATCACTGCAGATTCATATTTAAATTCAATTTTCAAATTAATATATCAATATATTGGTATATCAGTATAGTCAAGTGTTGATAAAAAAAACAAAGGCCAAGTTGGGGTAAAAAAAAATTTCCCCTACCCCTTTTTTTTTTGGCTGTATTGGTAGCTGAACTATTTAGCAACTTCTGCTACAAAATGACTAGTTTCTAGGAAAAAAAATCTGACCCTCTATTGAAATATGGTCATTTTAACTTTTTTACATATATTACCAAGTTGGCTACCATTCTATATGTTTTTGGATTTTTGGAAAAAAATTTATTCATTTATAATTGGTATTGTTTTTAACATTAATATTGTTCATATTAATTCACTGGTTTTCAGCATATAACAGATTTTTCTATTACCCCCACCAATATATTGAATAACGAATGGGATAAAAAAAAAAAGAAAAAAATTTTTTTAAAAATAAAATGTTAATTTTTTGAGGAAGAAAAAAAAAAAAGACGGTCTACATTCTAAAGGAAAGAACATCATTATAAAAAAGTAAATTTTTTATTTCTATTTTTATTTAAAATAACAAAGAAAATTTGTTAACCCTCAATATTTTTCTTTTAGCCCCTTCAATTATTTATTAAAGTTTTGTTTAAAAAAAAAGGATATTTTTAATTTTTTTTTAGAAAAGATGTCTATATTCTAAAGGAAGAACATCGTTAAATCAAAAGTAAATTTTATTTCTATTATAATGAAATAAGTTACTTTTTTTTACCCCATTTTTCGTTTCTTTTTACCCTTTTTAGGGGGTAAAAAAAAAAATCTTATTTTTTGCTAATAACTTCTAAGGAATAATTTAATTCAATGCATATACCATTTTATTCCCACTATAGCCTATACCTTAACCTTATGAATAACTAACTTTTGTTCTAAGTTCAATATTCTAAATAAGATCAAAGTTTAGGATTTTTGTTTTTTTTACCCCACTAAATTTTGTTCTAAGTTCAATATTCTAAATACGAAATCAAAGTTTTAGATTTTTGTTTTTTTTACCCAACTTGACTATATATCAGTATTCAAAATGGCAGCCTCCATGTACAAACAAAGTGACTGCCTTTATATACAATAACTAAATTTTTTAATACTGAAAATTGTTATTTAAATGCTTTATCAAAAAACATTTTTTTTTATACTTTTCATAAATTAGCTTCCAGGGTTACACTAGACCAGGGGTGGGTATTTCATTGGAAAGCATTGCTGTTGGAATTATTGTTTTATATATATTTTAAGATATAATTGTTGTATTAATTAATAAGAAGCGATACTGTTTTAAGTTTTACTGTTTCAGAGACCAGAACAGCAAGATCACCCATGAAGAAGGAAGTTTTATGCAATTATTATACTGGTCAATTATTGTATCATATTTTTTTAGGTTGAAGTTATAAAGTGATTGAAAAAACTAAAGTGAGATAGGCTATATATATATATATATATATATATATATATATATATATATATATATATATATATTATATATATAATATATAATTTAATATATATATATTATACTCATTATATATATATATATTATATATATATATATATATTATTATATATATATAATATATTATATATATATTATATATATATAATATATATATATATAACTTATCAGTGGCGGCTTTTCAGGGTAGGCGCAGAGTAGGCAATGCCTACTTGCCTTTAGTGAACCATAAAAATATTAAAAAGTCCAGCAGAAAAAGATATTAGATGTGTACAAATATACAATCTATTATATATTATATCTTATATTATATATATATATTATATATATCATATATATTAATATATATATAGTTATATAATTTCGGTTCGAAGGCGACCAGTTTGTGCGACCTGCTCAAATTTCAACTCCAAATTTCCTTTTTAATATTAACGATCAGCAGGAACTATTATTACATTTTCGAGTTAAAAAAAATAATTCCGTTTTCTTTAGCTTTAGGCAACTCTGTATTTGCCTTCTGATTCTAGTAGCATTTTTTTTTAAATCCTAATTTAAATACATTAACAAGAAATAATAACTATAATAATATTCATTAACTAATTAAGTTAATTTTATTGCGCCACTTATCATCGTCTGTTCTACCTATGAGTATCACCGATCTCTATTTTAATTTTATCTAATTTCATAAAAATCATTGACTTATTCTTGCAATCAGAGTCTGCCAGACAGACTCGCTTGATGAGTCAGTCTTCTATGGACTTCATACCCATATAGTATAATTGTCTTGTCTCCGCGAGACAAAGTTGTATTTTACGGTATTAGGTGGGATACTATCTGTGGGGATGTTAGTTAATAAGAACCTCCTTTGTCATATGTCATTTATAAATATTAATTTTATTTATCTGAGTTTATGTCGTGCTGTTTTTAATATTAAAATCTGTAGCCTGTTAGATTTAATGAAATACGGGTATATATTATTCGGTATTCGAGTTTAGAGTTGCATTCCAAGAAGTTTGCTAAATTCTTTCCTGAGTGTTGCTAGGCCATATAAAATTCAAACATTGCACAGTACTTGCCAAGATAAGAGATTGATCGCTCTCAATATACAGCGACGTGGATTTTATATTAATTGGAAACATTTCAAAAGGAGGTAGTGAGATAGGGAATCTTGATCTACACTCTTTGCATCTAAACTAGCAGGAGATGTAATGTACCAAAGAATATTAGATCTTTCTATAGTAATATTTATAGTTACCTATAAGCCTATATCACTATATAGCTATCATATTATTATTCGCTACCCCTGTTATATTAGGTACATTAATATTATCATAATTATATTAAATATATAACTATAATTATTATATGATACTGATGTTCTATTACTTTATATATCTCATGCAGTTTATAGTACCTTCTAGAGTAATTACGTAATATAGTTATAGTCTTTAATATGTATTCTTTCATTATCACTAATTATATTTATTATTTATATTATACTCAGTATACTATATAACATATAGTACCTCCAATGCCGTTGAGTCTATATTATAATTATATGAGAGTGACCGTCCTGGTACTCGTGTATTATACTATTACTGGTTATTCATATATATATGAATTAATCTTGACTTTTGTACTACTCATTAGTAATCAATTGACCAATGATGCCGGCCATAGTTGAATGGCGTACTGATAGTATGTTATATATACTTATTACTATCAGTTATGTCAATATATGATTAACCTATATATATAATTATAGTATCATTACGTATGTTATTCTTATATATATATTTAGTTATATTAATTGATTATGTATATATTTATTATTTAGGTTATATTATGTATATATTGGATAGTATAGTATATCATGTATTGAAATAATGAATTCAATAACCTCACTATTGTATTGAAATAAAATAAAAGACAGCACAAAATCGTTGTGTGATCTAGACTGTTAGTTCGTAGATTCGGGAACAGTATCAATCCATAAAGTAATGCTCGTCAGGCTAGAACTAGTGAAATGATGTTACATGTGATGATTAGTCATAATTACTGGTGAATAGATGATGTTATTGTATAGAATTCTTTTCTCAGGTTCCAGTTGGTGAGGTTGGACTCTGGCCAAGCAGAGTTGGTCCGCCCGAAGGGGAATGAACGATTATTAGGGGACAAATTTTGATTAACAAATCATATTTGCACTCAGAATGGTATTAACTGGAATTAGAGTCCATTCTTCTTGATTCAATCTATTAACTGAAAGCGTCATCTGACTGATTGATTCGGTTCTTGTGAGCCAAAGTTTGATGATATTATAAATGGCAATCAAAGATAGAAATTGGACCTGTGTAAGTGATGTTGAAATATTAAATTAAAATCGAAAATTTCATTAAGAACTTCATCCACAGATATAACTTGATAGATTGCTGGTGAATAGAATAACTTCTACATCATAGTATATTTCATATATGTTGTAAATTATTTAAGAGCTATGTTGTAGTATTTGAAATTAAGAAAGTACCTTTTTTTTTTTTTTTTTTTTTTCTATTTGTTTGTAATAAATATAGCAATTTAAAGGAAAATATAGCTATGAATTTTATTTTATTAAATATGCAAAAGGTTTCAAATAAGTACACTAATGCTAGATGTGTGTATATGTGTGTGTATATTCATTTACATACATATGTGGGCATGCATATTTGTTCAAATTGTTCATCTGTAATCTTTAATAAACTTTTGTAAGTTGGGATATTTTATTATTTGTTCTGGAGCACTCAACGCGGGTATTAATCAATTTTTCATTTTTTTTATCTTCCTTATCCACTATATTCATTTTCCTTCTTTACTAGTCATCCTTCTCCACAACAGTGCCAAATGTGGCACATCGATAAATTGTTTCTGGCACAATATTTTAGGGAGCACCTTTAAGCAGTATAACTAAGGTTACCAGACGTCCCGTATTTTCCGGGACAGTCCCGTTTTTCAAACCACTGTCCCGTTTTTTGTATCCTGTCCCGTTTTTTAATCAATTGTCCCGTATTTTAAAACAGATGAAAATGAATCCAAATTTTTATGCTTATTTTACAACTTACGTTGGTAAACATTATAAATCTTGAAATTTAGCAGCTGCAAGCAGCATATAGGCTAGGCATGAAATCGCTATACTTATAAAGGCAGGAAAACTGAGAAGAGATCATGTTCGAAACATGTAGATGTAGTCTTTGAATTTATGTACGTGAATAAGCGAAGGGCGCGAAACATGTAAAAAAAAATAACAGTCTTCTTTGATCGCTCTGTGTGACAACAAGTTATTTTTGTGATTTAAAAGTTAATTATCTATATATATATATATATATATATATATATATATATATATATATATATATATATATATATATATATTTTATTATATATATAGTATATATATATAATTATATAATATAATATATATATTATAATATATATATATATATACTATACTATATATATATATATATACTCTATATATATATTGTAATTGTGCATAAGACGAGCTCTCCTGGACTCTTTAGTTATTATTCAATTATTATTTAAATATATGATTTTTCTTGTAGGATTCGTAAAATCAAGTACAGGTAATGTAAAATTTATTAAATCTAAGCATAGTTAAATTATTATAATTCCGTTTATAAAATCGTAAACCCAGGCCATTTTTACTGAACTTGCCTATGTTTCATAAGTCATAACAAAATAGGGATTAATTAAAGATACGTTACAAAAATATCGACATGAAGTTTAAAAAAAAGCACCTTTTCAAATTTTTTTTTTTTTATGAATTTTATTTGAAAATCGTATGTGAAGTTAACATTTTGCAATTTTTTAGTTCTTTTTAATTGTTATAGTTTTAATAGAATTACACTCCTGACCCCGTGAGTACTGGATAAATAATACAATTGTTTTTATACTGCATTTTTAAAATTTTCTTTGTGAACAAAAAATATATTTTTATCACATTAAAAAATATATTTATTTATGCAGTACTCACGGGTAGAAATTACCATTCTGCCATATAAATATATATATATATATATATATATATATTATATATATATATATATATATATAGATATATAGTATATAACTATATATATATATATATCTATCATTATATGACAGAATGGGTATTTCTATGAGGGATTCCCCCCTTACCCCTTACCCCTTACCCGTGACAGTTGAGGAAATAAAATTGCAAGGTTGAGAATGCAAATAAATTTTTAAAAATTTCTTACTTTACAAAAAATTATTTATAAAGCTTAAAAAATAATTTCTCTCAAGGCAGGATTGGTTAGCCGTTCTTAATTCACCAATTTAACATTAATATATATATTATATATATATATTATTATATATTAAATATATATATAAAATATATATACTATATATATATATATATATATATATTATAGTATATATATATATATATATAATTATACTATATATCATATATATTATATATATAGTATATATAATTCAAAGCTAAATTTTTATTAAATTTTTAAGTGCCGTTGAAATTTAAAATTAATTGAAATAATGGCCCCCAAAGGCAAGAGGAAATGTGTTTTCAATAAGGACCTTGAGAAAGAATACCCATATATGAAAAAGACATTTACGGAATCATGTGTTCGTTGCAACATATGTTCTTCCAGCTTTAATATCATTCATGGAGGAAGAACAGATATTACACAACATTTAAATACTGAAAAACATAAAACTGCTTTGCTTGCCAGTGCATCAAGTTCAACACTCACAACGTTTTTCAGAAATGACATTTTTGGTGACAAAGAACTTAAATTAGCCGCGGCTGAAGGAGCATTTGCCTATCACTTAGTGAAACATAATCAATCTTTCAAATCTATGGATTGCTCTTCAAAATTAATCAAGATGTTTTGACCCTAAGTTTACATGTGCCCGTACAAAAGCGGAGGCAATTGTATTAAATGTCTTTACTCCAATAGCTATATCGGAACTGCAGACTGATATTCGAGAAGCCAATTTTATTTCGATTATGACTGACGCTTCAAATCACAAGGACATAAAAATATTCCAATACTTGTAGATATTTCCAACCCTAGTTAAAAAAAGGGATTCAGATGAAACTTTTAGAAGTAAAATCATTGCCCTCGGAAACATCTAACACAATCTCTGCATTTTTAATTGAATGCTTTAAAAAATATGAATGCAAAAGAAAAAACAATAGCTCTCTGCGCAGATAATACTAATTGCAATTTTGGGGTATATCTAGAAAGGGCGTTAACAATGTTTTTACAAAACTCAAGGAGGACTTGGGACATGGTTTAGTTGGAATAGGATGTTCTGCTCATATCATTCACAACACTATTCAGACAGCTGCTGATGCTCTTCCTATTGATATTGAAGGCATTGTTTCAAAAATATATTCTCATTTCTATATATACACAGTAAGAGTTGAAAAACTTAAAGAATTTTGTGAATTTGTTAATCAAGAATACAAGCAAATATTAGGATATAGCAAAACCAGATTGCTTGCTCTACTCCCTTGCGCGATTTGAACGTCTTCTGGACAATGTATGCCCCCTAAATAATTTTTTTTGAGTCACAAGAAAAATGCCCTTTTGTGATAAAATCATTTTTTGAAAATGCCTTTATCTGAAGCATGGCTTTACTTTATCCACAGTCAAGCGTCCACTTTTCACATGACTATTGAAAAGATTGAAGGGGATACAATTACAATTTTCGAAGTAATGTCAGCATTAAATGATTTACAAAATAGCATTGGCCTCTAAGAGTGAGATGCTTTATAAAACAGCTGTAATAACGATTCTTCAAAAATTGGTAAGGAAGCCTGGAATCAGAAGTTTGCAAAATTTAACAGATGTTCATTACATTCTACAAAACCTGCCTTTGGATTATTTTATCTAATGGATCCAACCAGCCTTATAAAACTTAAAAACGAATTACTTGGGGTAACACTAAGGGTACGTGCTGGGAGGAAGTACCAGAAACCCATAATTTTATTCTCGAACTAATCATCCTGACCTTTACAATAGACGAAACTGCACTTTATGACGAATATGTGTTCGTTAAACAGTATGTGACCCCAGAAATGTTGGACAATTGGAATTCAAAGAAAACATCTCCTGGTGATTGTTGGGTCGAAATCATTTCGCACTTTCAAGCTAAAAATGTGCCATATTCTAATATCCTGAAAATGGTTAAATTTCTTCTTTGTTTACCAGGAACTAATGCTCCAACAGAAAGAGTATTTTCTGCTATGAACTTGATTTGGACAAGTGAAAAAACTCAACTGTCTGTGAAAACTTTGAAACATGTTGTTAATAAAAAATTTAATTTCGATTAATTACGTTGTTCCGGAATTGTACAGAATGTTGCTTTTGGTGAAATGATATTCTAAAAAGAAATACATTCATCTGAAATAATTTATTCTGTGATACTTCCATTGCCCTTAATAAGCGGTAAGATTATATATATAATATATATATATATATATAATATATTATTATATTGTTATATATTATTATATATATATATACTATATATATATATATATATATTATTATATATAATATATATATAAATATATATATATATATATATAATATAATATACCTATATTATATATATTATATATAATATATATATAATACATAGTATATATTACCCCCTTATTATATTATATAGTAGTATAATATATATAATATGATATATAATATATATATATGATATATATATATATGATATAGTATACCAACATCCGGCGGGCTTTAAAATCTAACTTTCTCTCTGTTGGAATAGGTTGCATTCTTATCTAACTGCTAAGCCCTAACCTTTTGCCTCCTGTCTGGACTCAGATGGCTAAGAAATTCACCCTCTAACTCGTTTAATGTATCTAACTATAACTTATTTCATATAATTTCCGTCTGAAGGGTTGAGTGTGTGTGCCTATTGTAAACATTAATACTCCTGTAACACGTCTCGCTGAATCTCGAATCTCCTAACTTCGATGCTTTGTGGCTCAAAATCTTTCTTCACTACTACAATAATCTTGTTGCTTCTGCTACTGCATCTCCTAACAGAACAGATTTTCCACTCTTTCTTGGAATATCTTACTACTTCACGAGACTGTTTCATCTTCTTTTCCAACTGTTCATGTCTTCTATTTAAGGGGCTTATAGGTACACATAACACTGAATAATTGAGCTCCTCTCATACTGATTTAGGAGGGGAGGAGGCCGAATCATTTCGCATTCTAACGATTTGGAGCAACTAATCAAAGAACTACACACATTCCGGATCGTCCTAACCCATTCTTGAACTCAGTTGACCTATGTTTCACTACTAGTTCCTTCTCTCTATAAATTCACTACCTTCGCTCCTCTGTCCAGAATCTGACCACAACCTTATATCTCTTAACTTTTAAATACTTCTCTCCAACAGCTCCATTCTGCCCTATGCGTTTTTTTCTGCACTTTGACTCGGGGTGATTGGGGGGCCTTGCGTCGCTTCTACGCTAAAAATAATTTGGAAGGACTGCTTTGACTCTGATGACGCTTCGGCTTTCTGCCACTAAGGTGGGAGCTGTTAATCTTGGACGGGATGAGGCAGGTTCTTCCTTCTTCGAAGTAAATCTTTCTCGCCTCATAATCCATTGTTCGATTGTGCCTGTTCTTTGGCCATTCAGGCCAGAGAGACAGCGCTTATCGGGGTGGAAAAAATTCTCGTTCTCCTATCACTCTCACCTAATTTTCATTCAAGCTAGAAATCGGTTGCAGGGATACTCTTCGACAGCAAAGCGCTTTTTCATAAAACGAAAGTGCGCTAAACCTCCTTGGTCTCCTACTGATTTAATCTTTCTGCCTCCTTGCCAAAAACATCTCTAAGAACTTCTAAATCTGCTTTCCCTCCTCTTATTCGATCTGATGGCTCTGTTGCTAACTCTCAACGTGAAAAGGCCAATCTCTTCGGCCTCCTATTTCCGTCTAATACTCAACCTGGACATTTCTGAGCATTCTCCTCCCTCCACCCTTCTCCTCTCAGGTGTCCTATGTCTTGCCTGTGATTTACATGTTGATCGGGTGCATGGGCTCCTGAGATCGTATCTGAACGTAGGTGAACGGGGGCCCGATGGCCATTCCTCCCAGAGTTTGAGGAGTGTGCTTCCGAGCTGGCCCCGTTCCCTCGTTCAACGTATATTCTCATATGTCTCAAATTACTAACACTTTCCCTTCAGTGTTGGAGCACGCACATGTCCAAACCATTCCGAAAAAATGCAGCCGGCTCTTTGATCCCTTCTTAACTAATCGCCCATATAGCTGCTCACTGTCATTCTATCCTAAAGATCTTTGAAACCTTTCTCAACTCTCACTTTCTAGACCATTCTGGAACTCATTCTCTTCTTTCCGATCGCCAGTTAGTACGGCTTTCGGCGGGTCTTAACTGGTTGATATACTTTTTCCTATTTAACCGAATTTATGGTTTTCCGCCTTTAGGAACTACGGGGACTTGCGTGGTGGCGGCTTGACATTTCCAAAGCATTTGACCGGGTATTGCACGCGTCGCTGCTCTCCAAGCTCCCCTCCTTTTCTGCTTTTCCTCCTTCTCTTGCGCTTATTTGTCTAGATTTTCTTCAAACTCGCTCAATATATCGGCTGTCTGTTGATTGCGGTGGAAGGTGCGTCTTCTTCTTTTCTTGTTCAATAGTTGGTGTTCCTCAGGGTTCTGTTCTTTATCTCCTACTTCATGAATGAATCTTCGTCACCTGCCACATTCTAACTCTATCTCACTCATATTTGCGGATACTCGACCTTCACTTCTTCAAACGCAGTTCATTCTTGCTCCCTCTTTACTTCTAGGGAATTGCCTCTCGTCTTAAACTTCTGATTCTTTTCTCGCTTGATCTGGATAGAATTTTCGGGTGGGGTCGTCTAACCTTGTGAAATTCAATTCTTTAAAAACCAACTTCTATTTCTACAAATCTTCCCTCTCTAAGACACTTTCTAACTTTCCTATCTCTCCTTCGACGTCTCTCGGCTCTCCTGTGGACCAATATAAACAATCTGGCCTTAACATAAACAAAAAAAAGTCTGGAAACCTCACATCACAACGGTTGCTAAGGCATCCCAACGAAAGAAACTGGGAGTTCTGTTTAGACTGCTGGACTTTTTTTCCTCTTCTCAAGTTACTCCAGTTATACAAGGGCCTCATCCGCCCTTGACCTTGTATGGCCGTACTGCCTTATGATCTGGGGGGGCTCAGGTTGTCACCCGCTTCTGGATAGGTCGAGTCAAAGGCAAAAAAACTTATAAACACTGTCCGCTTCTTTCTAGTTCACTTGACCCTCTATCTTTGCGGCGCGGATGATTTTGGTGCTTTATCTCTTTTCTATAGGTACGGCGTAGCGGCAAGTGCTCGAGGGAGCTTTCACTCGCGTGGCCACCTCCTTAAGACGCCAGACCCTTCATAGCACAAGGTTGCGGTGGGTGTATCGGCAGCAGGAGGGTTTGTGTGGGTGATTGGATGGCATCTCGGGTCTGGTCGCCGCGGCGCTCCGCGCCGTGCGAGCGCGCGTTCAAGTGGTGAATTCTCTTCCATCTTCTGTGTTTCCGAGCGTCAAATTTAACTCCCTCAGCTTAAATCGCGCGTCTGTTGCTCAATCTGCGTGATTTCGTTAGTTTGGATAGTTTTGTTGATTTTTTAACACCCCTCCTTGAATAGGCTCTGCCCGTGAGGTCATATTCGTTGAAAAAAAAAAAAAAAAAAAAAAAAAAAAAAAAAAAAAAAAAAAAAAAATATGATGCTGCGAAGTGAGTGCGTCCGGCGCGTATTGAAGATCATTAAAAAAATAGTTGTGTGGTGATGATCGGCTTTAAGATAAACCCATGCGAGCATCAACGGGGTTGCCAGCATCTTATTATTGAAAAAGATAGCTAACTTTTTCGTGTTATGAGTGATACTAATAGTCCCTTATAACAGATTATGAAAACCATCACAGCTGGACTCTAAAAAAAATAGTGAAGAAGAATGTTGAAAAAAAATTATTTTGTCGGAGTCTGCGGTGAGTAAAGAATGCAAGTTACAGGACGGCAAAGTGTAAATAAGCCATAGGTGTATTTTCGTTTTATCGCACTGTGTGAATCAAACATGAGACGTAAAAAAAAAAGAAAAAAAAAAGCGTAGGCTTAGTCATTAGGTTGCTTGATGCAACTGGGCAAATTAGGTTGCCATGTATATGAACAAAGCCATAGTGCCGTGTTATATATAGTATATCTATAGTCAATATATATATATAATATATATATATAGTAGATATATATATAATAGTATATATATATAGTATAAGTTATATATATTAATTAAAAATAATAATTAAGGCCACATGGATCCCTCTAGAAGTATTCCAGTCATGACATTCAAAATAAGAAAATTACTTATGAAGAATTTTTAACTTTTATAGACAGTCCCGCTGGCCAATAAAAATTATTAATTGAGAAGCGCGCCATTTGGCCCCTGTAGAAATGTCCCGGTCAAACCATTAAAATTGATAGTGAAGTAATGTTGGAGATAATAATTAATGTAATTTATAAATAGTTACTTTATAATTAAAGAAGCCACATGGGCCTACCTACACTTGTCCCAGGGCAGCCAACAATAATCTAATATAGTGAAGTAATAGAAATTAAAAGTCGCATTGGCCCCTCTAGAATGGTGTCCCAGTCAATCCATAAAGGATGAATATAGGAATGAAGTAAGCTCAGAAAGCCGCATGGGCCTATCTAGGCTGTCCCAGTTCAAACCCTATAATAATTAGAATAATTTATTGTCTTAATTATTATTATGGGTTGACTGGACAGTTCTGATGTAGTAGGCCCATGCGGGCTTCTGAATTGTTATCTTATTATTAATTTTTGTGAGTTGACTGGGACAGTCTAGGTAGGCCCATGTGGCTTCTTAATCTGAGTGTGTAATTACTATTCATTAATGGTTCAGTAACTGGATCATTAAGAGAGATGTATTCAGATTCTAAAAGTGTTTTATGGGTGTGTTTAGCTGTGTGGTAGACATTCTAGAGGGGACCAATGCGGCTTCTCATATTAATTTTTTTTGATTAGCTGGGAAAGTCTAAAAAGGACCATGCGCTTCTTAAGTATTATTCTTATTTTATGTGATTAGTGCGTGGGTTCGATCTAGAGGATCAAAAGTGGCTTCTTAATATTATTGGTTGATTAGGATAGTCTAGATAAACCCTATGCTTTCTTAGTATTATGCTCAAAGAAAACCGATTATGCATCGGTGGACTGACAATGCGGCTGCTTTAATTATTAATTGTTGTTGTGAGTGTACGTGACGATGTTCGAAATGGCATTGACTTCTGTGAGTTGATTTTCGTAATGGGGTGTGGTGTGGATATTATGGGGAACTGGGACATTCTAAAAGGGTTAATGCGGAGAATTAAGAATTTTATTCTTAATTATTATTATTATGGGCTTGACTGAAAATGTGATAGTGTTAGGTAAACACATAACACTCTATTTAATTATATATATGTAGTGTATTTTTAGTTAATATTTATTATTAGTATATACTAATAGATATTTAATAGTGATATATATATATATAGTTATATATATATAGTGTAGTAGGAAAGTATATAAGATATATATAATATATAGTGTGATGTGTAGTGTATATATAGAGTTAGTTAGGTATTTATATTATATTTATATTTATATATATTACCTTATATATATATATAGGTGGTATATATAGGAGAAGTGTAGATATATATATATATATATATGTATATATATATATATATAGGATATGAATATAGTATATATATATGAATATTATATTATAATATTATAGTATATTATATGATATATAATAGATATCTAATATATATATAGCTATATAAGTAAATATATATATATATATATAGTTTATATATATTATCGCGTGACGGTCCTCCCCAAAACCCCCCTCCCCCAAAAAATTCTGAAAAAAAGAAAAAAAATTCAAAAGGGAAAAAAAAATCAAAAAAAATCAATAACATCAATAAAATCAATAAAATCAAAAATTGATTTTTTTTCTAAAAAAATCAAAAAAATCCCCAACCCTGTTTTTAATTATTAATTATTAATTGTTGACTGGGACCAGTCTAGATGAAGGACCCATTTACGGCTTCTTAAGTGATTATCAAGTATTATTCTTAAGTATTATTATTATTTATTTATGGTTTACTGGACATTCTAGAGGGGGCCAATGCGCTGCTTAATTATTAAATTTTTTTGGTTGACTTGGACAGTCTAAAAAAGACCATGCGGCGTTTCTTTGTATTATTCTTATTTATTATTGGGTTGACTGGGAACATTCTAGATGGGTCAATGCAGCTTCCTAATTATTGAATAGCAATAATAATTAAGAAGCTGCATTAACCTCTCTAAATTTCCCATTCAACCCATAATAAATAAGTAAATAATACAAGAAGCCGTATGGCCCTTTTCAGAGTCCCAGCAATAAAAAACAATTAATAATTAAAGGCCACATGGGCCTCTAGATGTCCCAAGTCAACCCAAACAAATAATAAATAAGAATAATATTTAGGAAGCCGCATGAGCCTATCTACAAGAGAAACAATGAATAATAACCATATATATTATATATATATATAATATATATATAATATAATCATATATATATATATATATATATATATATGTATATAGTATATATATATATATATATATATATATATATAATATATATATTATGTATATTATATAATATATAATATATATTAATATATGATATAATATATTATATAAAATACGTATACTTAATTAATTAATTAAAAATAATATTAATAAATAATAATTAAGAGACGGCCACATTGATCCCTCGAATGTCCCAGTCAACTCGTAATAAATAAGAATAATACTTAAGAAGCCGCATGGTCCTTTTTGACTGTCTCAGTCAACCAATAAAAATTACAGAATGAAAATCTTTGACCCCTCTAGAAATGTCCCAGTCAACCCCATAAAAATTTAAGAATTTAAGAATAATTTTTTAAATAAAGATTAATGTAATATGAATAGTATTTATTAATTAAGAAGCCACATGGGGCCTACCTAGACTGTCCCAGTTCAACCAACAGAAAATATTAATAAATAATAATAATAATTCAGAAGTCGCATGGGCCTATCTAGACTGCCCCAGTCAACCCATAACAATAATAATTAAGAATAAATAATTATTAATTATTAATGGGGTTGACTGGACAGTCTCGATAGGCCCATGCGGCTTCTGAATATTTATTCTTATTTATTAATTATTATGGATTGACTGGACATTCTAGAGGGCCAATGCGGTTTTAATTAATTATTCTCAATTATTAATATTTGTTAGTTTGACTGTGGACGTATAGGTAGCCATGTGGCTCGTTAAAATATAAATTTATTATTATTATAATTACATGAATTATTATTAAAAATTATTCTTATTTCTTTATTTTATATTGGTTGACTGGACATTCTAGAGGCCAATGCGGCTTCTCAAGTTATTAATTTTTATTGGTCTACTGGGACAGTCTAAAAAGGACCATGTGGCTTCTTAGGTATTATTCTTATTTATAATGAGTTGACTGGACATTCTAGAAGGTATCAATGTGGCTTAATTATTATTTTTAATTAATTAATTATTATTGGTTGACTGAAAGACAGTCAGATAGGCCCATTGGCGGCTTTTTTTAAGTATTGCATGTTTCTTATTTATTATTTATTATGGGTTGGACTGGGAACATTCTAGAGTGGCCAATGCGCTTCTTAATTATTAATTTATAATTGGTTGACTGGGACAGTGTCTAAAAAGGACCATGCGCCTTCTTAAGTATTTATTTTATTTTATTATGGTTGACTTGGACATTCTAAAACAGGGGTTAATGCAGCTTCTTTAATTATTATTCTGAATAATATTTAAGAAACTGCATTAACCTCTGCTAGAATGTCCAGTCAACATAATAAAATAAGAAAAATTACTTGAAAGACAAAAGGCTGGGGGGGCCATGGTTTTTTCGATTTAAACTGCACAGTCAACAATAAAAATTAATAATAAGGAAGCCGCATTGGCCACTCCTAGAATGTCCAGTCAACCCATAATAAAAATAATAAATAAGAATAATACTTAAGAAGCCGCATAGGCCTACTAAGACTGTCCCAGTCAAACCAATAATAACTATATATAATTAAGATTAATTAAACATGAATAATTAAGAAAACCGCTTGACGCCTTCTAGAATGTCACCAGTCAACCTCATAATAAACTAAGAAGTAATAGTGTAAGAAGCCGCCATGGTCCTTTTTAGACTGTCCCAGGTCAACCATAAAAATTAATAATTATAGGAAGCCGCATTGGCCCCTCTGAATGTCCCAGTCAACTCAAAATAAAATATCAAAATAATAAATAAGAATTATATTTAAGAAAGCCGCATGGCCCTATCTAGACTGTCCAGTCAACCAATAATAATTATAATTAAAAAAATAATTAAAAAAGCAATTTGACCCCTCTAGAAATGTCCCAGTCAACTCATAATAAATAATAATAATACTTTAAGAATACGCAGGGTCCTTTTTAGACTGTCCCAGTCAACCAATAAAAAATTAAATAATTAATTAAGAAACCGCATTGGCCCCTCGTAGAATGTGTCCCAGTCAACTAATATAATTATCAAATAATAAATAAGAAGCCGCATGGCCTATCTAGGACTGTCCCAGTCAACCAATAATTAATAATTAAAAATAATAATTTAAGAAGCCGCATTGACCCTTCTAGAATGTTCCAGTCAAATCATAATAAATAAAAATAATTGAGAAGCCGCATTGGTCCTTTTTTAGACTGTCCCAGTCAACCAATAAAAATTATAATTAAGAAGCATAGCAGTTGGCCCAACAATCAATAGAATGTCCCAGGTCCAATCCATAATAAAAATAATAAATAGAATAATACTTTAAGAAAGCCGCAAGGGTCTATCTAGACAGCTTCACGCCTATTCTTATCCTCAAAAGCCAAAAATCTACCTCTCGTTCTTTACGGTTGCCGCCCTCTTCAGCTATCTATGTCTTTTTTAATGAAGGGTGCTAAAATTGTTAGACAATATTCAAATTACTGGCCTAACATATCTATTATACGACATTTATACAAAAACAATAAATATAATTAGTCTGCATCTGGCATTAATTTTCAATTTTTAACCCTAGGCCCTAGCTCTGGATTCAAAATCTTACAATGGAAACAATGAAACAGCAACATTAAAGAAGGTTACAGACTTACGGGTTACAATGCCAATAATTTGTTGAAAATTGAAAAAAATATATCAAAAACTTCATAATATATATAGTTTTATTTTAATTTTTTATTTCTATTGAAGTTAAATCACTTAAATATGCAAAAAAAAAATAAAAAATAATAAAAAAAAATTATAAAAAAATCAAAAAAATCAAAAAATCAATAAAATCAAAAAAATCATGATTATTTATAAAAAAAATCAAGTAAAAAATTCAATTGATTTTTTACATTTGATTTTTTTCGTGCCATCCCTGCCCCATTGACGGCCAGCTGCATCTGACGTTCCATGCATGAAAGTTTGACTCCAGAAACATACCACGCCAGGTCGTCCACATAGAGAGAGCACCGAATGGAAGATGGGATGCTTGCAATGACACCACTGAAACCGACAGCAAAAAGAAGAACGCTGAGTACACTTCCCTGCGGCACCTACTCGACAATGTCAAAATGACGAGACAGAGTGGTACCACAGCGAACCCGGAAAGATCTACCCGACATAAGAGACCGAAGGAAGAGGGGAAGCTATCCCCCTAAGGCCCAGCGAGTGCAAGCTATGGAGAACACAAATTCTCCATGTGGAATCGTAAGCCTTCTCGAGATCGACGAACACAGCTAGAACCATTTTGTTAGAGGAGAAATTAAGCCTCACGGATATCGCGGTCCAACAGGAGAATGGGTTCCTGTGTGGAGCGATGATTCCTGAACCCAAACTGATGGTCGAAAAACGCATGCAGACCCTCCAACGTCGGGAGAAGACGACTAGCCACCATCTTCTCCATCAGCTTACAGGTGTGACAGGTTACAGAAATGGAACGTTGGTTGTCTGCGCTTGTAGGGTCCTTTCCTGGTTTGAAAATGGGAATGGTATAAGCCGTTAGACAAACTGAGGGAAAGACTCCCTCCACCCAGACCCGATTATAGAAAGAGAGGAGAAACGCCGAAGCAGTGGCATATGGTGATGTATCATTTGATACGAGATACCCTCAGGGTCAGGTGCTCCATTCTTGCAGAGCGGAGAGCCTCCTGAAATTCCGCCCTCGTGAATAGTCGATTGTAAGAAGGATCCGGAGGAACAGAAAAGTCCGGGGATTGAGTGCGGTCGCGGATCATCGGAAAGGTTCTCGGTGTCGAGAATCGCTGCACCAAGTAGCAAAATAATATCCCAGCTCATCAGCAACCATGCCCGGGGAGGAAATGATGTCACGCGGATGCGGGCCACAGCTGATGACAGTTGGTGACTCCCTGTAGTGCTTGCAAAAAATTTTGCTCACACCACCAAACACCGAAGACAATGGCGTAGAGGATTTGACCGTGGAAACGTAAGTTCGAAAAACTGTTTCCTAGTCCTCCTATTTATACGAGACCAAGCAGCAGCGGCCTTAAAGAGGATCAACCTAGACTGTGTATGTGTTCTCTTGTATGATCGATAGATCAACGTAGACTGTTTACGTGTTCTCTTCTATGATCGATAGATTAACGTAGACTGCGTAGGTGTTCTCTTGTATGATCGATAGAGTTTACGTTTTTAGCACGGTTAGCCCGAGCGCAATCTGCGTTCCACCACGGTGTAGCAGAACGGCGACAAGCAGAAGAGAGAGGGATATGAGGTTCCGCCGCCTCCAGAATAACATTCGCAAAATAAGTGAATGCATCCGCAGGGAAGAGAAAGACGTCAGTGGCCGGGAGACAGGGGACGTATGTTGCATCGAGAAAGGAGGACCAATCAGCCCTAGCTGTCATAAGTCCAGCTGGTATAGGGCGTTTGAGTATGGTCAGGGCAGAGATGTAATGTATATTGGGTAGTGGTCACTACCACAAAGGTAAGGCGACCTGTCCCACCAGAATCTGTCAATGAACGATTGAGAGCATAATGATATATCAACACAGGATGAAGTACGAGTGTCAAAACGTTCGAAAGTTGGTAAGCCTGTGTTGAGGCATACCAACGAAAAGCTCTGCTGCAAAACACCCAACAGCCAATCCGCATTAGGTGACAAAACTGAGTCACCCCATATGGGGTGGCGAATATTAAAGTCCCCCAAAACCAACAAGGGCGGAGGGAGGTTTCGAAACAGTCCGAAAAGATTCCCCCTCGTGTAACTACGACTAGGAGCAAGGTATACAGAGCAGTAAGTAAACGAGGAATCGAGGTGGGCACGGGCAGATACCGCGTGTAACAGAGTTGGAATGGGGATATGGGTGAAAGGAACAGATTCGTAGCACCACCCTTATCATTGGCGCCACGATTTTGGGAAGCGAGAGGCAACCTGTATTTGGATGGCGGCAGAAAACACGGTTACATAGTTTAAATTCTTGGAGGCAGATGGCCTTTGGAGTATGCAGTTCAATAAGTATATATAACTCTTCGAAGTTTGGGTATAT
>JABUQX010005441.1:22500-25000 GCA_015478945.1 Trachelipus rathkii | reverse complement strand
TGTCAAGTGCTACCACACAAGACTCCCCATGATCCTTAAGGGCAGAAGACCATAGATATAGGCTTGAGATGTAAATATATATATATATATATATATATATATATATATATATATATATATATATATATATATATATATATATATACTAAATATATATATATATATATATATATATATATATATATATATATATATATATATATATATATATATATATATATATAATACATATATACTATATATATAAAAATATATATATATATATATATATATATATATATATATATATATATATATATTGTAGATATATATATATATATATATATATATATATATATATATATATATATATAAACTTTGTTGACAGTTTAGAATTTTCTTAATTTAAACGACTTTGTATAGATTTTAGTCTCTATTGCGATTTGATAGGTGAGGGGAAATGCTCCGTTCAAGGACGCTCCGCCGAGCTACAACCATTACCTGAAAAAGTTAAAAAATTTCATTTATATATATATATATATATATATATATACATATATATATATATATATATATATATATATATATATACTATCTTATAATATATATATCTAATATATATATTCGTACGTATACATACAAACTTTGTTAACAGATCTTAGAAGTTTCTTAATTTAAAAATGATTTTTGTATGAAATTTTTAGTCTACTACGATTTGATAGGTGATGGGAGTGAATATTAAGAATGTCCGTATGTAAAAATGAATTGATTTCAAAATATTTGATAATGGATTTCATATATATATATATATATATATATATATACATATATATATATATATATATATATATATATATATATATATATATATATATATATATATATATATACTCTTTATATATATATATATATATATATATACCATATATATACATATATATATACGCAATGAACTTTTTGTTAAAAGCTCTAAAGGTTCATTAAAGCAAATGCCTTTTTGTATGGAATTTTTAGTCTATTACGATTTATTAGGTAGTGGGTGAATATTAGAATGTCCGTATGTAAAAACAATTGATTTCAAAATATTTGACGTAAGATTTTTATACTATATATATATATATATATATATATATATATATATATATATATATATATATATATATATATATAGATATCACTCTCTTTGCATATATCTTCTCTGCCTATACCAAAGTTTCTACCTTAGATGTCTCGTTCAGCAGCTTGTGAATTCATATACGTTGGGTTGCGTGCTTTTTACCAACTTGAGTCCATATAGGATTGAGTTGCATTGCTTTGCAACATGAATCCATCTAGGTTAGAGATTTGCATTTAGCCTTTTATTGCAACGTGTATTCATATCGATTTAGGTTTTAATTGTATCCCCATTTAAGTTTAATTTATGCTAAGTGTGAGTTAGGGTACACACGCATTTAATATATATATATATATATATATATATATATATATATATATATATATATATATATATATATATATATATATATATATATATATATATATATATATATATATATACTATATATATATATATATATATATATATATATATATATATATATATATATTTATCTATATATATATATATATATATATATATATATATATATATATATATATATATATATATATATATATATATATATATATATATATATATATATATATATATTCTCAACTTCGTTTATGCGTTTGTGTTCGAACCGAGTCACCTTAGTCTCGTTGACTAGGCGCGTGACTCAGGCAACGACTTGTAGTTTGGCTGCGCACAAACCATTGAAAGGTAATTTGAAAGGTACAATTTTCCCATATATATATATATATATATATATATATATATATATATATATATATATATATATATATATATATATATATATATATATATATATATATATATTAGGGTGGCTCGTAAGTCGTGAGCGTTTCTATTGTTGGAGGAGAAAAGGCAACAAAATGCAAGGTGCGAAGCCTATCTTTGAGATGAAAATTCCCATTCTTGAAGCGCGAAAACCATCTGCGTGCGGTACTTTGAGGGCATTGCGCTATCTATGCCGGCATTAATCACGAGAGCAGCTAATGACTTCACACCTCAGATGAGCGTGTGAGTAGATGGTGTCAGAAAATGCTCGATTTTTGACTTGACACTCCATTACACAGATCTGAAAAATAAAGAAATTCACCACGTAATTCACAATAAACACACATTTCATGCTTATCAGTATCAGTACATTCGAATAACATACAGACATAGTTACAAACGACACATATATCATGCCCTAATGACCTCGGCAAAACAAAAGCTCACGACTTGAATACTTTCTTATATATATATATATATATATATATATATATATATATATATATATATATATATATATATATATATATATATATATATATATATATACATATATATATATATACATACATATATATATATATATATATATATATATATATATATATATATATATATATA
>JABUQX010005441.1:10000-17500 GCA_015478945.1 Trachelipus rathkii | reverse complement strand
AAAATTTAGACATAGATCGTATGTTGTTGGTATTGAATGGAGTAGTACAAGTTCTAGAAATTAAGAAAGGATCTATAAACGCAGAGCAGAGAAGTGAGGTGACAGAAGTTACCAATACAGGACAGAAGAGAGACTCTAAAGAAACTGTTAACATTAAAAATAGAGTAAGGATTGAGGACCAGGCCTACCAGAAATGGAAGCTGGCCCGTGAACAAAGTACCAGGAAGAAGGACATGCCAAAGAAGATAGCACGATACGAGTCAGATGAAGGAAGCAGTTCTGATAAAGCGACAAGCGATCCATTTGATGTGGTGATTGAGCACGACAACAATAAGCCAAAGAGGAGGAGAAGGAGAACAGAAAGAAGATATACCGTTGACGAAAGCTCTACTGCAGAAGAGGAATCCGAAGCTGAGAGTGAGCTGGATCAAGGAGGGAAAAAGTGGCTTAAAAGGTTAGTGGAGTTGGAAGAGTCAGGTGTAGAATATAATAAGGCGGTAAGTAGGATATTTATCGTTTTGGCCGGTGAAATGGTGGAAGTGATGAAATCATTTCGTAGGGCTAATGTTAAAGCTGTGAAACCTCTGTAATATGGAAAAGAGAAAGTACAAAAATTTGAGGCATTCATAGAAGATTATGAGAGGTATGCAAGGGAGCAGTTGGGCAAAGATAAAAATCGTTGGGCGGTGGAGTTGAGGAATTTCTTAGAAGGTCCAGCACTGAGAACATATTACAGTATTTATAGAGCAAAGGTTAAGTACACCACCATTATTGCAAGATTGAAAAGTTGGTGTAAGGTGGAAAAAGAAAGTGAAGAGATAGACTTGCAAAAGGAGTTCTGGAGGATGGAAATGCGGAAAAATGAAAAAGTGGCCGAGTTTGCATTAAGGATCCAAACCACTTATGAGGCAGCCACTAAGGAGGAAGACAGGGATAAACAGGTATTAAAGAAACAATTTTTGAATTGTTTACCAAAAACTATGGCAAGGCGATTCAAAATAAGGATGGGAAGCGAGAAGGAAAGCGCTAAAGTAAGGTGGAAAGATGTGCTGAACTGGGCACAAGAAGAGGATCAATTGGACCAAAAGGAAGAGGAATCAAAGGATGAGGGCATACCAATATGGGCCACATTAAATGAAGAAGCCAACAGAAAGGGTACATATGCGGATAAGGTACGTTTTGGAAGGCTGGTATATCAGCAAAATGCAAACACAAGGGAATATACCAGGAAGAGTAACAAGAGATATGACAGTGAGGAAAAAAGGTGCTACTGGTGCCACAAGGTAGGACACTTTAAAAGAGAGTGTCGGAGATTTAACGGATGGTGCTTAGGATGTGGAAGTAATGAACATCGGACCACGGAATGCGGATCAAGAAGAGGTTTCAGACAGCAGGAACAAAGTTTCAGAAGACAGGACCAACAGGACATGGGCTGACAAGGGCAAGATGAAAGAAGACCCATTGAAAAAAAGTGCTTTTTGTGCGATGATAGGGATACTTGTCCACTAAGAGAACAAATAGAAGAATGGAAAAAGGGACGAAAGCAGGTAACTTCGGGAAACGAGGTAGCTCCGTCAGCACCGGGAACGAGCCGGAGCGAAAACTCAAAATGAATCGCTTAGAAACCAGCCCGGCTACTCAAGGTTATGTAACATTGGACCCAGAGGCGGAAGAATTCATAAGTAGGAAACCTGAGAATATTGAGGATGCCTTACCACAGCGGATACCTAGAGATAGAGGGAAAGGAACAAATACAGTGAATACTACAACTGGGATATACCATGCTATAAGTAGGACTTCTAAGGAAGGTAAGCAAGGCATTAATATAGCACCTTTATTAAAATTTATTGTGAAATTAAATAACGTAGAAATGCCAGCTATCATTGATTTAGGATCTCAGTATTATATCATAGGACAAGAACAGTTCAGGAGGATTTCAAATCCTGAAGTTCTAAACAAGGTGATAAGGCTACGAGGAGTGGGAGATCCACAGTTGATTGTAGAATCCCACCAAACAGTAAAATTAAGAATTTCTATTGATGACATCAATTATGGTTTGCCAGACTTCATTATGGTAGAAAGGTTGAAAGAAGGCACAATTTTGGGAATGCCATTTTTGATTCAAAACAAAATTAAAATAGATGTAAGAGATGGTTCATTCACAAGGTATGGAGAATATAGCACAAAGGAACCGGTTTATTTTACAGAAGATCCGGGAACTGTGTGAGGACCGTAACAACCCTACCAGTACATACCACAGAAGAGGTCACGTTCACAACAAATGATTGGATTCCGGTGAAAGCAGGTTGGAACTCACAATAGATTAAGCCTAGAGAAGGAAGATACTACGATATCAAACCAGAAGAATTACTGGTCGAAGGCGAAGAAAACAATCGAAGAGGGTACAACAAACGGTTTAAGGTACTACCAGGATTGGTGAAATGGAATACAAAAGAAGGAAATATATTAATGAGGAAACTTATACCGGGACAATTAAGATTAGGAAAAGGAGAAAAAATAGGAATAGCCCATCTAGTATTGGACGAAGATGACCTGCAAAAATATGAAAACAGAGGATGTGCAGTAAATACAATGGTACGAGAAACAGGAAAACAAGGAACCATTGAGGAAGAATGGACGAAGGAAAAATTAGAAAATGAAATTACATTTATGGAAGAACTGAAACAGGAACAGCGAAAGAAAATAATAGAAGTTCTGTATAGGCAAAAGGGAGTATTCAGTAAGGGTGATTCAGATGTGACTGAAACATCTATGACACCATATAGGATACGACTACACGATTACACTCCCATCTATCAAAAGGCAAGAAGATTCGATCAAAGGACAAACGAGGAGATCGAAAATCAGGTTCAGGAGTTGTGTCTGAAGGATATTGTGGAGCCATGTGCTTCCGAATGGAGCTCTCCAGTGGTACCCGTCAGGAAGAAGGATGGAACTCTTCGTCTCTGCATAGACTATAGACGCTTAAATAAGGTAACAGAGGCAGATAGGTTCCCTATGGCTAACATCACGGAAACGATCTTTTCATGCCATGGGGTGAAATATTACACTTGTCTAGATTTGGTAAAAGGGTATTAGCAAATGCAGTTGGAAGACGATAGCAAGGACTTTACTGCATTTTCTACAGTTAGTGGGCAGTACAGATTTAAAAGACTGAGCTATGGATTGAAAAATGAACCAGCAGCATCCCAGAGAGAGATGCAGAGGATACTGACAGGATTCAGCCGGGATAAAGTAGTGGTATATGTAGATAATGTCCTCTTGATATCAAAGGAGTTTAAAGAACATCTGCTTCTGATTGAACAGGTTCTACACCTTTTTTCTGAAACAAACGTTAAGATTAAAATCAGCAAGTGTAGCTGGGTCCAAAAAGAAGTTAAGTTTTTAGGTCATATCCTCAGCAGGTCAGGAATAAGGAAGCTTCCAGAATTTATGGACCAGGTAGACAAACTCGAAAGACCAAATAACGTGGGAGAACTAAGACGATACCTAGGAATGATAAACTTCAAGCGTAAGTTTATTAGAAACTGTTCAGGAGTGGCAGCTCCCCTTAGTGCTTTAACAGGAGGAAAAAGGAAGGACAAAATCGAATGGACAGATGAAAGGATTCAGTCCTTTGAAGGCTTAAAGGGATTAATGAAAGAGTCAGTAGAACTGGCATTTCCAGATTTCACAGAGGCAGTGCAAAATTAGAACTCTATGTAGACGCAAGTGGATTCGGCATGGGTGCAGGTTTGTGTCAGGAACAGGAAGGAGAAAGAAGAGTAATAGCGTACAACTCTCACTCATTCAATGCGTGTGAAAGGAGAACATCCACCATAGAAAGGGAGCTACTAGCTATTAGATGGGGAATCAAGAGTTTCCGTCCTTTCTTGTTAGGTCAGGATTTTGTACTTTACACAGACCACCGAACACTGGTGTATCTTCATACAATGAAGCTGGTAGATAGTAAGTTGGCTCGTGTCCTGGACGACCTAAGTGAATACAGCTTCCAAATTCAATACTATCCAGAAAGGGACAACGTCTTTGCAGACACATGGTCCCGTTGTCAAAGGAAACCAGAGGAAGAAATCAATATTACAAATCCAGAGGCCCTAAAAAAGGGATTAGAAATAATAAGGTTAGTGCAAGGAGGTGCGGATTCCTTGTTTTTAAGCTTAGAGGAAATCTTGAAAAGGGAACGACTACAGAAGAAGGACCTCCAGGAATTGAGAAAGTTTTTATTAGAGGTTTTATTAAACAATAGGAAGTTGTATGGGTTGTACAAGAAACCCAAATCTTTGAAATGGTTAAAAACTAATAGCATCCCAGGGAGAGAACCAATTCCGGAAGTATTACTGGTAGCCAGTGATGAATTTAACCTAAGGGTTTGGCTACATCACGGAATTTGCTGTTCAGTTATTTATATGGGACCTAAAGCAAGGAAACGTGAAGGTTTAAAGGATATCCATATACAAGTATTAGAAAGTTCCCATTTTAACCCATTAAAGGACGATGGTACATTTGATGCAAACAAGGATGAGACCATAATAGACGAACTGACAGTTGAGGAACAAAAAGTACCATCTGAGGAGGAAAATGAAAAACATCTGGACAGCGAAAAAAGTGAGGAAGAAAATTTATTACAACACTCACCAGAGGAAGGATTAGGAGTAAACTTATTAATGAAGCAAAGAGGACACCGATCTCGGTTAAGTTGCAACCAAAAGATAACAGGAGTTGCATGGCAGGACATTTCTATTGGCGAAATCTCTAGGTGCGCCTTCCTGGATACAGGATCAGTTATCAGCTTGGTTCAAGAAACAGTTGTCAAGGACTTGGAACCATTTGGGCATATTTTAAGGAAATGGAGTGTGGATATCACATTGAACGGAATTACCACCAAAATTGTCGAATGTACAACTGCGGTAGCCATACGGATAGACACACGCTATCGGAAGACAGTATTGCTATTAGTAGTTGTTAAGGATGGGTTCATTCCAGCATGTTTTCTTCTCGAAATGAATTACCTAGTGGAAACAGAAGCAATTTTGGACTCTGGGGAAGGCATCATCGCACATGGGGATGATGAAGACCAGGTTAGTGATGGTTTTCTTATTGGTGCATATAATGTCATAGTGAATGATAATGATAGGATCAACAATATAATAACATTCAAGGAAATAATGACATTGCAGGAAAGGTCCAAAGTGATAAAAAAATTAAGGGAGAAGATTAGGAAAAAAAACCAATTCTTAAATCAGATGTACTACTAAAGGAATTCTATCGGTATAAGGAAGATCTACTAATGAACAATACTATACTGGTTAAAAGAATTAAGAACGAAAAATTCTGCGCAGTAATAGGGGTCCAACAAATGGTCAGTATCTGTGTGGTGATACACCGAAATATGGCTCATATAGGTCAAGGAAAATTGACAAACTTGATATCAAGATATGTATGGCATCCGAAAGGTCATACCATAATCCAGGAAGTATGCAGGACATGTCATACTTGTCATTTAAATAAGGTTGATCATAAGGTTATATTCCCACCAATCTGGAAAATCCAAGTTGCCAACCCTTTCGAACTGGTCGCAGTCGATGTCATGGCTATGCCGAGAACAAGGAGAGGAAATATTGCTTGCTTAGTGGCGGTGGACCACTGTAGCAAATGGGTCGTGGTCAGACCACTAAAGGACAAATCGGCCAGAAGTGTAGCAGGGGCATTCGAAGAACAAATGTTACCAACATTTTTGAAGCCTCCATACAAGGTTCTAACGGAAAATGGGGTGGAGTTTCGGAGTAACAGGTTCAGGGAGATGCTCCAGAAATATAACATCGACCATATATTCAGCAGTCCATATAAGCCCTCTTCCAATGGGGCAGTAGAACATACAAACCGCACATTTGCGGAGTTTCTTAAAAACACAGCAACAAAGGATCAGGAGTGAGATGATTGCTTACCCAGGGTAGTCATAATATACAATAATACGAAGCACTCTGAACTTGGGATGACACCAGCGGAGAAGTTACTGATTCAAACACACAAGGAGGGAAAGGTACTACCAATCTCTATGGAAGAACAAAGTAAATGGAAGGAGGGACACCCAAACTGACTACCCTATGCAGTAGGAGTTAGGGTCAAACGACAAATTATTTCAGCAGACCCGTCCTTAGAGAAGAAATTGAGTGAAAGATACGAAGGTCCTTTCACAGTAGTCAAAGTAATTGCCGGAGGAATGACATATGATATTGAGGGTCAAAGTAAAACTATAAGGGTGCACTATGCACACTTAAAAATATGGGCAGATCCACCAGAATACCTAAGGCAGTACTTTGAATATGAGAAAAGAGAATTCCACCCAGACGGTGAATATTTTGGTGAAACAATAACAGAGGATGAAATGGAAGAACCATCAGTAAGTATAGTATACAGTGCACCTCCAGATAAGGAAGAAGAAGCAAGGGACAAAAACTAAGGGCACATGGGACCTTTTACAGTTGGCTATAGGCAAACCAAGCCATAAAAGGGAAGCAGGAGCAAAAACGGAGTATTTAAAAGGGGACAAGGCAACACAGACAGAGGCAGATTATATGCCATCACCTGTAGATACCAGTGAACTATTGGACTGGATAGACTCAGCACCAGAGGACGTAAATTCAGATGATGAGTTCGATCTGCAAAAATTTGAAAAGGAGCTAAGGTTTCCAAACAACAGTAATACAAGAGGAATAACTGTTTCAGATGCCACTGATGAAGAAGAGGAGGAGGCTCCAGGAATAACAACATCAACACATGATGAAGGTAGGGAAGTAAATAACAATTCTGAAAATAATTTAAATATCCCTTTTTATGATTCCAGGTCTATTCACGATGAATAAAGAGAAGTTGGTGAAGACCCAGAACGGATGATGTTGGATGATAAACCGGAAGGACAGGGAGAAACCCGACAAGAATTGGAGATTGGACATCGGCCAATGACACGATCAAGGGGGTCGGCTCCAGATCTTCCATATGTGCAACAAAGGGTACTGGAATATGAGAAAAGGGCTGAGGAAAGAAGGGCATCTATTGGAAGTTAGGTAAGATCATCCCGTTTTGGTTGTTTTTCTTTTATATATATATTTTTTGGTTTTGTTTTTGTGGTTTGTTTTTCTTCTTTTTAAGATTGGGTTTCCAATCTTGAAAGGGGGAGTAGTGTCATGAATCGGAGTAGTGTTATAAATTTAATAAACCTCCCGAATACGAGAAATAGACGATTGCTGCTGAGCAGGAAAAATCATTGTATTTCTAAAAACTCAGGTAAAGCAGTCGCTTTTAAAATAAGTTCACAAGTGTTAAATTCCGTATAAAATAGGAACGAGTATTTTGACAACAATTAGTGTCCTTATCGGATTTATAAATCAGGAATCATATTTGCCCCAAAGTTGGTAAGTATGGTTAATTATAAAACAAAATTAATGTATTATTAAAAGGGTAAAATTTAGGTATCGACAA
>JABUQX010005441.1:0-7500 GCA_015478945.1 Trachelipus rathkii | reverse complement strand
TATATAATATATATAATAATATATAAATTTAGTATATATTAATTATAAATACATATATTCTAGAAGAAAATGTATAGAATATACTATTAATAATCATAAATTGCTGACTTAAAAAACTGTTCTCCTTTCTCTTCTATTGACTAGAGCCTTTTTAACCTTTAACTTAACAGTGTAGCTACGCATAACTTATAAAAGCACGAAAGATACTTTATGTGAGTATTCAATAATGTATTAAAAAAGATTTAAATTAATCATTTATATTTCATATCTGTTAAGTGTAAATGAATAAAAAAAGGAGTTTAGATTTGTAGTTTCTGTAGTATAACATCCAGAAATCAGAATAAGCGCTGAAGGTGTTAAGACAATTTGTCTGTAGAAATTTTCAAATGTTTAAATGATATATGCTTTATGAAGAATAGGCTGGTGTGTACAGAGAGAGGGAGTGATGTGAATAAGTAGCAGAAATGACAGAGCTTCATTTACATAGGCAAACATCTTTTCTCCGTTCGATTTAATACGTGTGTTGTAGCGAGTGGTGGGAATATAATAGGTCGTCTACTGCTTGATTGGGAAAACACAAAATGGGTGGTAAAAAGAGTTTCAAAGACATCGAATGAACTCCAATAAAGGACTAAAGAGAGATCATAAAGGATGGAATCTCACGATCATACATGACGAATATTTATCCCACGAGGACATAAAACGAAGAAGGAAATTCTATTTACTCCATTATGGTAAATGTAAAATAATTATTTGAATTGAGGAAAATATCTCGAAATAGTTTACGATGAAAGATTATTATTATAAATATGTGGCATTATTAATGCGAACTTTGTTTCTAAAACTGCATATAAATAAATTTACATGGATTGATTATATATTATTATGTTATATATATTTATATATTATTATATTATTAATTATATCCTATAGCCACCCCATTATATTATATTTATGTTTTTTAGTGTAATTGGGAGTACCGATGATAGTAAATCATGTTGGTTTTAGAAAATGGTATGTGGGTTTTTAACATTTATACCGACATTCCCGCGAAATATATAAATATTTTATTAATTATATTATTAATTCAATGTCCTTCTTCAAACGCTTTTTATTTGTTTAACGATAGGAAGTGTATGATTATTAATATATATAATATAAAATGTAATATCCAAAAGTAAAGTCTTCTTAGATTAAATTATTATATAGCTTTCTTTATTATTATATATCTAATTGCTCTAATAATTGTAATTAAATAATAGATTTATGTATATTAGCAGATTTATTATTTATAATGAAAGGAATAAGGTATATTAATTATAATCTTATGGTTAAACTTTAATTATTAACAAATAAATTATTTTATAATTAAATGTTCGAGAATTATATGTATATCGTTAGTGGCATTTAAAAGTGTGTGTAGTGAAGAACGCATGTGCCACAATAGATGTAGAGTTCCACGCTACATTTGATATTAAAAAGTAACTTATACCAGATTAACTCTGAGCTTATGCTACCACTACAGATCTATCTCAATCCAAGATTTTGAAGAGTGCTTATTACATATTGAATTTGATGAAAACGCTAAACAATCAATTAATAGACGACTCAGGAGCAATCAAATACGCGTCTTGTAGTTGGATTTATATTTGACACACTAAAACCTACAATCCAGTTGTCTGTGTATAATAAACATATACTCGTTAAGTTTCTACTAAAATTATTAGAGTGATTCACTTAAAAACATCTCATTGTATAAACGTCTAATAAGAAATTTAAACTAACACAGTTCCCGATTCTAGGCCTGGTTACAGACCTATTTTGAAGAAAGGTGGATTATAAACCCATAGTATACCCTAAATCGGATAGAGAACCATCCTAATACACACGGACATAAACTATTTGAGTGGTATGCCCATAATCTGTACCTTTACCTCCATTAGAATAAATTTTCAATATAAACCAAATTTTTTAATAATTAAAGGAATAGCAATACGTAAGTCAAATGTTTACTAGAAAATTTATTAATTAAAACGAAACAAACAAACAATACAAGAGTAAGGTAGAAGTAAAGCACTTGTAGGCAAGAATAGGAGTGCTATCATATGATATTGTCTACATTATAAACTCAGTTTTATATAAATCTAAAGTAAATACAAAAGGAATATTTAAATGGGGTATATGTAAGGTCCTTATTTTAAAAAAATTAGAAGTGTGAAACGAATAAAGTTGGGTGTAATTACTTTTAGGTGTAAGAGGATTATGCTCTGCCACCAACCGCACGCAGGGGCGAGCTAAACGAAAATGATCTTAACTCAACTCAAAGGTCAGACTATTGCCCATTTACCCGGTGGCCAGATACAACACGTGCATATCATCATTTACACTGGTGGCTTAGGAGAAAAAGAAATGTTGGATAAACCTTAAAACCTGTAAAACCAGGTAGTCATAATAAGTACGAATAGAAGAAGAGAAAAGAAAAGTATATATTTCGTGAATGGTAAATGGATTAAAATTGCTAGTATATTTAGAGGAATAGAGTTAATATAACATTGAGACATTATTAGTATAGTAATAGATAAGATATTAACATAAAGTAAGTATTTGATTTCAGATATATTAGCAATAAACCTTAGAATAAATTATGACGTAAGGAGGTAATATAAGATAAAGAATAATTCTTTAATAATAAAGTAATTGATTAATACATATATACATAAATAAGCAGAAATAGAGCTAAAAAAAGAAGAATAATTAAAATAAACAGCTTATAACAGTCATTAAATCTAAATTATGTATAAAACCAGGTAAGAAATTAAAAAAAGTTGTATGGTGAATAATATGGTAGAATCGTATATAATCTAAATTCGAACAGCTAAATTTCTGTGTTTTAATAAGAAAATATTTCAAACGATTTTTGTGTAGATATATATGATATAATTACTATAGGTAGTTATTTATTTTGTGAACATTAGATTGAAAATCTTTTTTTTGTTTTAATAATCTAAGATTAACAGATGTGTACAATGTCTTTGTTCGTAATACTGAAAACGCGGAGAAGACATTGACAAATCTTAGTGTTTTTGTTTGCTTTATTTTTGAGTAGGAAAATTAGTGGATATTGAGTGATTACCAGCGATTATAAGAATTTTTTATTTGTGTAGAGATATGTTATTCGGTGTCTGACGTATTTCATATTGTGGGTTCCAAGCGCTCTACGAGCGGTAAAGTGAAAAAGAGAGAAGCGAGAGAAAAATATGTCGTTATGATAGTTTCGGTGTATTTTGTGTGTATGTTGACACCAGTATATGTGATAGTCACAATCGAGCGTCGACTACCTTTAGGATCGTAAAAGAGAAGGTCTCAGTGTAGAAGCATTTGTGTTTGGATATTTAAGACATTATAAAATATATATTTGTATTATAATATAATAAATGTAAAATATATTATTTGTATAATCCCATATAATATTAATATAATATATAGCAATAATAAAAATATAGCATAGCTCCACTTTATGCACTATTAGTCCTAATTATGGCCAGTTCAAAGAGGTGACCTATAAGTTCGAAATGTTGCAAATTGACATTCTTAAGATGAAAATAAATTGACATATCTCAAAGAATGACCCCCTGCTAGGTATGATCATATATTATATATATATATATATATATATATATATTATATATATATATTAGATATATATATAATATATATATATATATAGTAACTATAATATATATATAGTATATATATATATATCGTATTATAGATATTGTGTTAGGTGTCGGATAAACTTATTTTATATATTATCCAATTTAAATGACTTAACAATATAGCCAAAGAGATAGGTTAACATGGAGGAGATAACAAGCAGCTTCGTACGTGTAAACTATAGTGCAATTGGTACTTCGGAAGGGTTCACAACTTCCATTCGCAGAAAGTGATGAAGAATTTAATGATTATCGGATGTTGACAGTATTAGAGGAAATTCCAGCCTTGAAAAGTAAAAAAGGACCAGCAAGTGCAGAGAGAGGGGGATCCTTATAAAACGCCCAGGCAGGAATGTGAGGAAAGAAGTTGTAATATGAACAGACAGTTAACTCTAAGAGTCAACTTTACTCTTTTGTCTCAGCTTAATCACCATTATGATGAGTATGAAGTGAGTATAGTGTCAGAGATCTTACTAGAAATGAGCTGGCCCGTGACCAAAGTATAGAGAGGAATATACCAAAAGTAGAAGAAAGATACCACATATGAGGCAGGATGAAGAAAAATCAGCTCAGTCATAATAGTAATACAATAGATCCGTTATGGTGACTGAGCACAGCTAGATTGATAGCCCAATAGAGAGGAAGAATAGATAAGTCGAGAAGGAAACTGAACAGCATAAATTAACTGTTACGACAAGTGCTCTACCAGAAGAAGAACTAGAAGAAGGCTGAAGTGAATGGACCAGAAGGAAAAGTTCTAACAGTTGTAGATTGTAAAGAGTTTCAGGCGTCGATAAACAATAAGGCATAAGTAGAATATTTATTGTCTGCCCGTGAATATGGACAGAAGGAATAAAAATCATCTAGAGGCCTAATTTAGTAGGTATGCGAAGTTAAAAAATTGTCGGAAGGAAGAATTAAGAGTTTGAGCATTCAAGAGGATATGAGCATATGCAAAGGAGCAATTGTGAGATAAAATCGTTGGGCGTGGACTGAGGAATTCTTAGAAAGTCCAGTACTGTAAACATACTACAGTAGTACAGGCAAGTGTTAAGTACACCACATTGTGCCAAGCTGAAAGTTGTGTAAGGAGCAATATATATAGTGAGCAATATAGACTTGCAAATATAGTTTTGAGAATACATATTAGTGAAGTCGAACATAATGAAAAAGTGCGGAGTGTGCGCATTAGAGGTCCAGAACCACTACCGAGGCACCACTAAGGAGGAAGATAGGGTAGTAGATAAAGAACAATTTTGAGAATGTTTATCTCAAAAACTTGATGTGCAAAGGCATTCAAAATAGGGATGGAAGCGAGAAGAATAAGCGACTATATTAGTAGGTGAGAAGATGGTGAACTGGCGCAACAAAGAAAGAGCATCCTATGACAAAAGGAAGAAAGGATAATCAAAGATGAGGATACCATCGACCAACATAGGCTCAGGGTTAAAATGAAAAGCCAACAGAAGGTACATATGCGGATTAGCTACGTTTGGATAGCTGGTATATCAGCAAAAATGCAAAACCACACAAGGATAACCAGAATCAGAGTAACAAGAGATATGACAGTGAGGAAAAAGGTCCTGGACTTAGATGCCCACAAGTAGGACACTTTTTAAAAGAGTTTCGAGATTAACGTGATTGGTAAGACTTATGAGGATGTGGTGACTAAGTACTCGACCAACGGAGTGCTCTTGTACAGAAGAAGGTTTAACAGCGGAACAAAGTTTCAGAGATATCCGACAATGGACATGTGTAAGTATAGACAGGGCAACTGATGAAGAACCTTCAAAAAAATGCTTTGTGCGAAGAAACAGGCGCGAATTGGACGGAAAATAGTCTTGATGTGATAAAATATCGACACAAAATGATTAATAAGAGGCACACGCAAGCAACTCGGGAACCAGGGAGCCTACGCTCTGGCCCTGGAAATCAGTCCGGGACGTAAGGCGTACGATAAACCTCGTTTTACCGGAAAGAACCTCGTTTTTCGTTCGTTCTAAGGATTTTATAATCAGCGACATGAAAAGCGTCATCGAATACTCCACAACGGATACCTAGAGGAAGAGGAACAAATACAGTGGATACTACAACTGGGTGTCATACCATGCCATAAGTCAGGACGATTCATTGAAGGTAACACAAAGACGCTTCTAACCCTTTCATTCAACAATTATTGCAAATTAATAAGTAGATGATGACCAGTATTATTGAACTCAGGATCGCAATATTGTTAAATAGGGTCAAGAAACAGTCAGAAGGATCCAAAACCGAAGTTTATACACAGCAAGGTGATGAGGTTACATATGCGTGCAGAACCCACAGATAGCTGTCCATCCTCCAAAGCATTCAGCATTCAGTGTAGAGACATGAAATTCTTTTCTCCAGCTTTTATAGTGTATGAGTCAACAGTACCAACTGCAACCCAGGATAAATTTCTTGGTTTCAGATTCCCAAGCACTTTAACAACTTTGAAATCTTCTTTCATCCTCAAGATTTCGATAGTTCAACAATCAACCGGAACAGTCTATTTTTCAGAAAGTCTGGGTGTGTAAGGACGCGTAACATTCCTTAACAATATCCTGCCAGCAGGAAGATTACTAGCCCCAATAAACCTCCTGATTTAGGTATACACCCGCGGTAGAACCTGAGCGGTGGACTTTCAAAGTCAGATTAGCCTAGAGAGAAGCGTAAAAGTTTACTTACTGATTATGACCAGAAGAACTATATTCGAAGTGAAGAAAATTAGACGAGAGGTTATAACAAATAGCTAATTTAAAAAAATATTACCGGATTGGTAAATGGAACACCAAATACAATATTATTAATCAGAAAACTTGTACCAGGTACAAAATACAAAAGCATTTTATACGAAAAGGGGAGAAAAGAATAAGGACTAGCCCATCTTAGGTATGTTTCGATCCTGCGTCAGCCATGACCCTGTAAAATATGATAACAAGATATGTAGTAAAACACCAATGGCACACAGAGAGAACAGGGAAAACAGGAAACCATCTGGGAGAAGACTGAACCAACGTAAAATTAGAAAGAAAATCAAAGAGTTCATAACTGAACTTCGCATAGAACGAAACCGCAGATCCCACTTGTTCGAGTAAGTCCTGTATAGCAAAAAGGAGTATTTAGTAAAAGTGATTCAGATGTAACCCAATAAAATCTATCGCAACCATCTGGGATTCGGCAACCCAAGCCAATTAAAAATGTGTGAAGGAAGCCAGCTAGTCCCAACACCTCTCGCTCACCAAGCACAACAAGCGCCAAGAAAAGTATATAATTTAGGCAAGCCCGATCAATAACGGGAAAAACACGAAAAAAAAGTTCAGGAGTACCAGGGGTTGGGTGTCCTGAAGATATCTGTGGGAGACCATGTGCTGCTGAATTGGAGCTCGCCCAGCTGCACCTGCAGGAAGAGAGAAACACTCGTATATTAAAATGTATAAGGTGTACGTTTCTAGAACCACTATTAGAAACGCCTCAATAAATAAGGTTAACAAGAGGCCATACAGTTCCCTATGGCTAATATCCCGAAACATCTTTTCCATTGCCAGTATTTGAAATTATATATTCTTGCCTGGTTTAAGGTCTTTATAAACACAATAGCAGCTGGAAGAGTTATAGGAAGGATCCACTGCATTTTTCTACAGTTAGTTGGCAGTAAAGGTTATTAGGGTCGAGCCAGCTTGGTTTAAAAAAATGACAGCAGCATTCCGAAGATGAAGGCAGAGAATATTTAGCAGAAGGAAAAAATGAACAGGAAGAGAAAGCACGG
>JABUQX010005440.1:45000-47161 GCA_015478945.1 Trachelipus rathkii | reverse complement strand
GGTGGTCAGAACCCCCCCCCTCCCGAAATTTTCTAAAGTGAATTGTTTACAAGTTTCCTATTATAATATATAATTATATAGATATAATATAAATAATATATATATATATATAATATATATATATAGATATATATAATAATAATATATAGTATAATACAAGTTGTCTCATAGATATATATAATATATTATATATATATATATATATATATATATAATAATATAGTATATATATATATATATAATATATATATAATATATATATATAAATATATAATATATAGATATATATATATATATATATATATATATATAATATATATATAATATAATATATATTATAATATATATATATATATTATATATATATATATAATATATATATATATAGTATATATATATATTATATATATATATATGTATAATATATATATAATAAACGTGGTATATATAATTTCAAAATCCCCCCCCCGAAATTTTTTTCACCGTACGCCCTTGTATATATAGTATATATATATTATATATATTAATATATACTATAATATATATATATATTATATATATATATATAATATATATATATAATAATATATATATATATATATATATAGTAAATATAATATATATATAATACTTATAATATAATACTATATATATATTAATTATATATATTATAAATAATATATAATATATATATAGATATATATAATATATATATATAATAATAGATATAATAATATATATATAATATATATATATAAATAATATAATTAATATATTATATATATATATATATTGAGAAGTATACAGACCACCACGCCCAACAAAGAAGCGGCCACACGGTGAATAAATCAACTCAGGTGGGTCCTGCGTATAATATTTTAAATGTCAAAATAAATTTGGACGGTAAAATGAATATTCAGTCAAAAATAAAAAGCTAAATAAAACGATATCCTTACATAATAAATAGTCCTAATATTACATAAGAAAATCATGTATTATAAAGAATATTCAGTTCTTGAAGATACGAGAAAGTTAGAGATACAGATAAAGTGGGAAGATTCAGATAAGATATGGGATAACCATTTAGAAGGTGTTATGGACCATAAAGTAAGGAAATAACAACAGCGAATGGGGTCTAGTTGGGGACGATCAATGAAGATATCGTGAACAGATTGCGTGGTATAGCGACGCAAAAGCTAGATGTGAGGGTCCCTGACATGAGTGGCTGTTAGGATATTGGTGTGGCCAATACGGAGGAGTGCAAGTATCACCTCGTGTACGCGCTTTCGTCGGTGGTAGAAAGACCACTCACCAATGCTCGGGTTTATATTTCTAAGTTTCGCTCCCCGCTGATCATTCGTCCTGCACTCTTGCCAATAAGACCGGAAACTAGGGATGGACAAAAAATATCGATATATCGAAATATCGATATTTTGGCTCGATATATCGATATGTTTGGGCGGATATTTTCTTAGCGAATATATCAATTTCGATATTTTTCTTAATATCGAAGCCGATATTCTTAAAAAAAATTTTTTTTAAAGGCCGGAAAAAAAAGTCTTATCCCCTTCTCCCGACACCCTGAAGTGATGAAACTCTCTTTTCACCCTATATTTCGTTCTTCGTTCTGTCCCCAATTCGTGCTATTAAAAAAACCGCAAAAATTGGGTTTTGAGATTTCGTCTTTCGACTGAACCAAAACAGGAGAGGGGGGTGGATAGACAGCACATACCACATAGTCAAATGTCTTCTGAGTTCACTAATCACTATGAGTTATTCAGTGATCAAGGGATAATGCACACAAAAATTTTGAATATAGTAAAATGCTTCCCTGCTATTTTATGTTAGCAATTGAAATTATATTACTGTAAATGCGAGTCAGTCTCGTCAGAACGAACAGCATCATTATTAAACAATGTTTGCTCAAATGAAAGGAATAGATTGACTTGAGCATTTCAATCAGTTTGTCTTTTTAGGTGCATTAGATGATAAGTATTGGGCCTTTGTAATAATATATATAGTAATATAATATATATAATTATAATATATATATATATATATATATATATATATAAATATAATAATATATAATATATAATATATATAATATAATATATATATATATATATTATATTGATATAATTAAAGGCTAACTAACTTG
>JABUQX010005440.1:32500-40000 GCA_015478945.1 Trachelipus rathkii | reverse complement strand
TTTAAATAAAAAAAAAAAAAAATAGAAAAAAAAATGAAAAATTAACAAAAGAGGAAAGGTAACAAATACAAAAATAAAAAAATAAAAAAATAATTAGAAAAATAAATTAAAAATAAAAAAATAAAAAATAATAAAATTAACTCATAAAATTATTTACCAAATTATTTAATGTAAAATAAAAACTGATGAAAAAAATAGTACAACAGTGATATATGTTTCGTCCTATTCCTGTTTACGACTCCTCAGTTTAATTTTTTTCTTGTTTTTTTTAATATATTCGCTGCTACTATATGTTACCAACAATGAATTTCAGTGTTAACGGACATGATTCAAAAAGTTCGAAGATATTCTTATTTTCTTTTAAAAAAAATCACATTTTGTTCCAAGATGTTGTTAAACATGAAAATCAATTCAAAGTTACGACAACTTACAAAAAAAACCAATTACATTATATAAATCAGCGTGTCAAAATTTTATTAGAAAAATGTAAAAAAAAAAAAAAAAAAAAAAAAAAAAAAAAAAAAAAAAAAAAAAAAAAAACTTTTTTTCATAAATTAAATATCTCAAAAAAGTACGACTTACAGAAAAACCAATACATATTTGGAATCAGCCTATAAAGCTTATTTTATTATAAAAATGCTAAAAAAAAAGTTACAAAAAAACGCAAAAAAAAAAAAAAAAAAAAATTAGGGGCCGAGCCCCGACGGACAGATGGGGATCTTCCATACCCGGTAGAGGAGGGCGGAGGGAACCCCGCGACACCCAAATACCAGAAGAGCGGTTCCGAGACCCCCCGGAGTTGGGGAAATATAATCCCCTTAGTCCCCCGGAAGGTCCGAGAGACCCCGACTCCTGCCATCTTGCGGTTACCCTTTAGTAAAAAAAAAAAAAAAAAAAAAATTAAAACTGACGGAGTTCGTTTGTAAACGGAAAAGGTCCATATATCTTTGAAATCATGTTCTACCACGAAATTGATGTTAGGATCATAACTAAAAAATATGAAAAAAATAAAAAAAAAAAATTCAAAACTGAGGAGTCGTAAAACAAATAAGATGCCATGTTTCAAACTTAGGATAGAAAAAAAAGATTATATTAGTTACGTGTATAAAAGAAATGAGATTTGAAATATAAATGTTAAGTCTTCAAATTTAGAAAAAAACGGTTATCTTGCAAAGATCGCAATTGCAATTGAGCGATATGTAATGTTAGTAAACAGAATCAGTATGTGAACAGTAGTGTAATGAACTAAGAATAAAATGCACAACGACACACACACACACATCACACACACACACCACCACACACACACACACACACACCACACACACCACACACACACCACACACAACACACACACACATACACAAACATTAAAAAGTAAAAATAAAATTTAGAAAAAAAACTAAAGCAAATAAAACAAAATAAATAAAAACAAATGAAATTTTAATCAATTAATTAAAGAGAAAAAAAAATAGAAAAAAAAAAAACTAAAAAATTAAATTAAAAAAAATAAACAAAATGTATAAAATGTAAATAATTAGAAAAATTTAAAAAATTAAAAAATAAAAATTAAAACAAAATGAAGTCAAAAATTGAGAATCAAAAGAATAAAAGGCAAAATAAAACTTATGCAAAATAAAAAAAAAAATAAAGTTATAAAATTAAATTTAAATACTTTCAAATAAAAATAAAAAAAAAAAAAAAATGAAAAAATAACAATAAAAAAAATAACAAATAAAAAAAAATTAATAATAAAATTAATTTAGAAACCTAAATTCACACATATAAAAAATATAGAAAAATAAAAATAAAATATTAAAAATAAACACGAAGCAAAGATGAAAAAAAAAAATTATAAAAAAAATAGAATCCACACGTATAGGAAATTCAACTAGTAAAAAAAAATATTTTAAGTTACGTTAAAATCAAAAAAATATGGATAGTAATATTAGTCTTCAACATTTAGAAATAGGGATTAGCTTTGCAAGATCAATCAATTTGACGATATGTAAGTTAGAACAGAATCAGAGTTATTGAAAGTAAGTGCTAATGAACTAAGGACAAAACAACCACGCACACATACACACAACACATACACATACACACACACACAAACCACACACACACACACACACAACACACACACAACACCCCCACAAAGGATATATATGCTAACGTAAACAAAGTTTCACATAATAAAGCAAGCATAGCATCACCTGAACTAAAAATATAATGTACAACGACAAACCTAAAAGCACCTTAAGCACGAACAAACTGCTAACATTAACAAAGTTTCCACAACATGACAACAGTAAGTAACTACACAACATACAAAAACGTACCTATTTACAATTTTCAAGAGCATGTTCCTTAACATATCAATGTTAATTTTACATTAACATAGTAACATTTAAAACAAAGATTATCCTTAATTGACACTACTTCATAAGAGGCAACTCGTTATCAGTATAACATCAGTTTGACATATGAATAAAACTAACATTAGCAAAAGTCTAGGCAAACCTAACATTAACTCAACAAAAACTTAACCTAGGCTCACGTTTTCTAACACAATCATCTCAGTTAAACAACAGTAATATCTCAAACAAAAACTCATCATTTAACTCTAAGAAATCATGTTATTTCCAACATTCATAGAATATTTAATCATAACGTACCTAACTGTACGAATAAAACAGTTTTCATAACAAGAGTATCTAAAGCAACCACATAACCCATTGAGAAAACCCAGGGAGATGCGCCCCTTGAAAGGGTGGGAATCCTGCGAGGGGGATCACCCCGAAGGGTGTAAGCGGCTTTACCCCCCAAGAGGGGTAAGCTCAGCCCTTACGGGGCGAGCCCAAAGCCCGCATAACACCCCTTCGGAGTGAATCCCCCCCTCGCAGGATTCACACCCTTCAAAGGCGCATCCCTGGGTTTTCTCTCGGAGGGTAATGTGTTGCTTTAGATACTCTGGGTTAAAGAAAACTGTTTATTCGTAAGTTAGTACGTTTTATGATTAAATATACTATACAATGTGGAAAATAAACCACTGATCTTAGAGAAATGACGAGTTTGTAAGATATTTACTGTGTAAATGACATGATGTTTGGGAAACGTGAGCCTAGGTTAAGTTTTTGTTGAGTAATGTTAGGTTTCCCCTAACTTTTGCTAATGTCTACGTTTTATTCAATGTTAAATTATGTGTATACTCGAAAAGATGACACTTTGATGAAATAGGTCAATTAAGATAAATCTTGTAAATGTTAACCTATGTTAAGTGGTTAAAAACTAACATGATAGTGTTAAAGAATCTTGAAAAATTGTAAATAGTTACTTTTTATGTTGTTAGTACTACTTGTCAGATGTGGACTTTGTAATGTTAGCAGTTTTTCTGCTTAAGTTTCTTAGTTGTCGTGTTGTACATATATTTTATGTCAGTTGATGCTATTGCTATTAATGTGAAAACTTGTTACGTTAGCATATATTCCAGTGTGTTGTGGTGGTGTAGTGTGTGGGATGTGTGTGTGTGGTGTGCATGTGATAGTGCCTCTCTTATCATTGTGTGTGTGTGTTGTGTGGTGGTATGTGTGCGTCGTGTCATTTATTTCTTATTCATTACACACGTAATTCACATAACTGTTCTGTTCTACGATTTACATTTTAATCGCTCAATACATTGCCATCTTGCAAAGATAAACCGTATTTTTCTAAATGTTTAAGATTAACATTATATTTCAAAATCTCATTCTTTTATAAAACCGTTAACTCTAATATAATTTTGTCCTAAGTTGAAACATGCGAAATACGTTACTATTTTTTTTTATAAGTTTTTACTTACATTATATTTTTTAATTTTTATATTTTTTTTTTTTTACTTTTTACAAATTTTTTAATTACTTTCTAACTATTTTTTTTAATTTTTTTTTTTTTGTTTCGAAATTTTATTTTTTATTTTCATTTTTTATTTTTTTTTATTTTTTATTTAAAATTATTTCTAACTTTATAATTTTGTTTTTTTGGTAAGTTTATTTTCGATTGATACTTGTGTTTAATTTTTTTTATTTTAATTTTTTAATTTTTTTAGTTTTTTATTTTTTACTTCTAACGTTATTTTGCAGTTATACTTTGTTTAATTTTTTTTTAAATTTTTTTAGTTTTGTTTTTTTTTAAGTTTAGTTTTATATTAAAATTTTTATTTTTTTTATTATTTTTGTTTTATTTGCTTTAATTTTTTTTTTTATTTTAATTTTAACTGGTAATTTTTTCGTGCGTGTAAGAGTTTGGTGCGTGTGGTTCGGGTTAGTTTTATTTCCGTATGTGTGTGTGTGTGTGTGTGTGTGTGTGGTATGTGTGAGTGTGTCATTATTATTAGTTCATTTACACACTGTTCACATAACGATCTGTCTAACATGTACATATCGCTTTCAATTGCATTGCATCTTTGCAAAGATAAACGTTTTTCAAATGTGAAAGACTAAGAGTTATATTTTCAAATCTCATTTTTTTTTATAAACGTTATAATAATATTTTATTTTTTCCTAAGTTAACACGTATATCTATAATTAACTATTTTTTATAATTTTAACATTTATTTTAGGTATCTAGAAATTACTTTAAATCATTTTTGACAATTTTATTTTATATGAAATTTCTAACTCTATTTTTTTTATTTTTTATTTTTTACTTGTTATTTTTTATGTTATTTTTTCATTTTTTTTATTATTTTGTTTTTTAGGTAAATATTTTTCTAACCTTTATTTTTTTGTAAGTTTATTTTGCATTTATACTTTGTTTAAATTCTTTTATTTTAATTTTCAAATTTTTTATTTTTTAAAGTTTTATTTGTAGTTTTAGTTACTTTTTATACAAATAATCTTTTTATTTTAATTTTTATTTTTTTTTATTTGTTTAATTTTAATTTTTTTTCTATTTTTTTATTTTTATTTTATTTCTTTAAAAGACTTTTTGTTTTTACTAAAACATTTTATAGTTTTCATGTTTTATAACGTAAAAATTACGTTTGTTGTGTTGTGTGGTGTGGTGTGGTGTGTTGTGTGTGTGTGTGTTGTGTGTGTGTTGTGTGTGTGGATTGAGTAAATGTGCCCCGAAAGAGGCCTGTTGTATGGTCATTTATTCTTAGTTGATATGTTAGAATATGCTTGAAAAAAAAAAAGTGTGACTAGTTTACGTTTTGGATGTAATGTTAGTTACACTGTTGTAATGAGGAAAGCTTTAGGTTAATGTTGACTGCTTATTCATTTTAAGCAGTGTCAGGTTGTGTCCTGGTACATTATTTCTAGTCTCAGATATCTAAAGTAATCTTTAGTTAATGTTGAAAACTCTTTGTTACGTTAGCATATATTCGCGGGTTTGTGTATAAAGGAATTTGTTTTTATGTTAGTTTTTTTTTTATAGTACAAAATGATACCCGAAATGTCGAATCCAATAGATCAACTAGTATTCAGATAGGATCATAGGAATGAACAGGAGGCGGCCGGATGGTAGTATTGATTTCAATTCATTACTGATTTAGGGTATGTAAAACGGTACAATATTTAGTAAAAATTTGACTTATAATCAATTAGATCAATAGATTCAATGAGATCAATAGTATCAATAGATCAGTGATTGGACCAGGAGGGTAGGTTTGGATGGCTGGATTACTTGATTTTTACTGATGTAGGTATGTAAAACTTACAATTTTAGGTTAAAAATTTGACTTAAAGTCAATAAGATCATATAATCAAAGATCAATAGATCAATAGATCATTGATTGGACAGAGGTAGGTTGGATGCTTGATTACTTGATACTGATTTTAGGGTATAAAACCTGATAATTTACGTAAAAAATTTGACCTTAAGTCAATAATCAATAGGATCAATAGATCATGACGTTGGACAGGGGAAGGGGGGTTGGGTGGATGGTGGTTGATTTACTGATTAGGGTATGTAAAACATGAGCAATTGTAGTAAAAAGATTTGACCTAATCAATATCATTCAATAGATCAAGTAGCAGGCAAATAGATCAATAGATCAATAGATCAATAGATCAATAGATCACCAAAGGGTTGGGGAGGTGGCGTGCGATGGTGTTGATTTACTGATTTACTGCTTTAACTATCTGACGTAAATTTGTAAGTCATAAACATAAAAAAAATAAAATTTGTTTATTATTATTTATTTATTTATTTATGTATTTTTATTTTTATTTTTTCTTGATTTGGCTCTGAAACCATTATATTTCGAAATCTACAGATCTCGAAAACATATAAAGACACCAATATTGTTGTTATACGAATGTATTCGCACCGCACTGCGATCCCAGCACCGGTGCCAGCTATCAATTCTGAAATCATCTTCTCCTACTCCTCCTGCAGTTCTCATCTTGCTTCTTCCTTTCCTCCTCCTTCTCATTCTTCCTTCTTCCTTCTTCTTCCTCTGTTTTGCATTCCATGCATTTCTTCTTCTTTTTTTTCAAACTGGGGACCCCACTCCGTGGGGTCCCTGGACTCTGTCTCCAACTCCGTCTCCTTCTCCGTCTCTGACTCCGACTCTTCTACCCAGACTCCAAGTTTCAGTCTTCTATGATCATTTTTAATTTTTTGTGGGGCAGCGTCCCCCCTTACGGGGGGACGCAGAGGGACGTAATCTCGTCTCCGACGAGATTACGTCATCATATAACTCACATCCAAATTTCACTCCGATACGTTAAGCCTAACATGGTTTTCAGGATGAATTTGACCTTGGCGCTAAGGGGGCAGCACCCCCTTAGGGGTGACCTACGGTCACCAAAACTCACCTATGATCAGTTTATCATCTACATAGATTATATTCCAAGTTTGAAGGCGATACCTCTATTCCTTCCTAACGAAAAGGGTGGGCGTGCGGAAACTGTACACTTACTACAACGATTAATCGAATGTTAATTATAGTAATTATTTTCTTTCGAATATATTTTTTAATGTAAAAAACCAACCAGAGCACGTAGAAAGACGATTTAAACATCGATATAGGCGTAATCGCATCCGACGATAAATCGATTGAACCATCAAAAAATGAGTCTAGCGATTCACTTAAAACCTTCTAGTACGATAAAAGCCCCGCTTTGGGGGGCTCCGGCCCTCTTTCAGGGACTTAACCTCCGAAAACGGTCTTCCAGACCTTAAATTCGGTCTCATCGACCTTATATACCCTGACCTTGACACGTCATGCTTGAAAAAACCAGAATGTTGCCAGAGATGTTGCTTGTGCCAAACATTTGCAACATCCGGTTGCAACTTCGCGCGGATGTCAGTCTGGGCCTTGCTAGATTTTCCACCCTAATACTACACTATATAGATATGATATTATAAATATATATATATATATATATATAGTTATATATATATATATATATATATAATTAATATATATATAATATATTACTATAATACTATATATTATATATGTATGATATATACATATATATGATATGATATATATACATATATTATATA
>JABUQX010005440.1:15000-22500 GCA_015478945.1 Trachelipus rathkii | reverse complement strand
TCTTCCGCTTCGATGATGTTGACTTCACCGCCTTGCATCTGTTGATTGAGATGATTGAGCGCATTAAAAATATCGGCCATGTACGCCAAAATGAGAATGAACTCAGAATTTTCAAAGCAATCTGCATGACAATGTTGGTGCTCTCGCAAAAACAGGGCTAATTCCACACGCATAGCAAAAACACGATTCAACACCTTTCCCCGAGATAACCACCGAACGTTAGAATGGTACAGAAGTACCTCGAATTCAGATCCTATTTCATTACACAGCTCTTTGAATATCCGGTGTTTCAAAGCACTATTTCGCACATAGTTCACACATTCCACTACAATTTTTAATACTTCTGCCAGTTTTGAAGGCAAGGTTTTTGTTGCCAACGCATGCCTATGAAGAACACAGTGCGTAACAATGATATGTGATGCATCGTCTTTCACCAACGCACCAAAACCAGAGTTTCGTCCCAGCATGGCAGGAGCTCCGTCCGAACAAACTGCTGAAACCATATCCCACGAAAGATCGTTGTCTCTGAAGAAGTCATCCACAAGCTTTTTCACGTAGGCTGCCTTACTTGTTGTTGTAAGAGGCTTACAAAATAAAAAATCTTCCATTATCACGTCATCTTTCAAATAGCGAACGAATACAACAAGCTGGCTTAGATTGGAAACGTCGGTGGTCTCATCGAGTTGGAGGCTGAATTTTAGTGGGCTTGAAATCAAATCTGCAACTACTTGAGTCAAGATATCAACGCTCATGTCATCTATTCTTCTGCTGATGGTGTCATCTGAAAGAGGAATTTGGGATAACTTATTTTCAGCAGCTTTTCCCAGCATAATATTCGCCATCTTCAACGCAGCTGGTTTTACGAGTGTTTCACCAATGGTGTGTGGTTTGCCCTGCTTTGCGATCAGGTATGCAACTTCGTACGATGCTGTGAGGATGGGTTGGTCAATGGGTACAAAGCCGAGAACAGGCAGAGTAGCCTTTTCATCGAATCTAGCCCTCTTCGCCTTAAATTCAGTGAGCGTTGTGTTCTTGTATTTCCCATCTCCATGCAGCTGTAGAAAGTGTTCCTTTAATTTTGCCGGTGCTAAACTAGAATTGCTCAACTTGGCATTGCAAATCATGCATTGAGGATGCTGACTCCCATCTCGTTCCGTTATACACGTGAATCCATATTGTACGTATTGATCTGACCACTTTCTAATTTTTTTCGACATAGTTAACATGAAGGCATTGAAATATTTGGAAAGAAATAAAAATGACACAATCACGTCACGTACGATACACGCCAATTTTATAACTGAGAGCTATGTCACGTGATTAGCTGCAGCCAATGATGTACATGAGTATTTTCAACTTCAATAATGTTTAGCTGTGGGTAAAAATTTTGAAATATGTAAGTGAAGTCCTTGCGCAGTTTCGTGTGAATATGTTCATAGTACGGTAAAGGCAGGTTAAGTTTAAGTTTTGGGGCTGTAAGTATTTGGGCATTTTGATTAATAAAACGAAAAATATGTAATTTCTCTCCAAAAAGTCGACCTCTGAAAAAATTTGATTTTTTTTTGCCATATTTTCAAAGAAATTGGCACATATCTTTTCTGTGCAATGCAAGAGACCAATAATAGACTTTAAAAAAAAAATTATGATGTAAGCATTTTCTTCCTTAAATTTGTTTACATATGTATTCATATATGTATATAATATATATAATATATATATAATATATAATATATATAATATATATATATATATATATATATATATATTTATTATATAATATAGTTATATATATATATATATATATATATATATATATTATATATATTATATAGTATAAATGTTTGTGTGGCGTAGTTTATTGCTGTGCTTCTGGACGCTTTTGTATTGCCATTTGCCAGTACTATTCTATTTTATGTTTTCAAAATGCACGTGCCCTCTGGCGAACCCCTGAGACTGACTCACCGAACCCAGGTTGAGAACCACTGCTATAATGCATATTATGAAGATTAACAACGCCTTCTCTGGTGGATACAGCTTCGAAAATAAATAAAAAAGTGCAAAAAATTTGCTCACGCTACCACCATTTGGATTTGCCGAGTGCAGAAGTAGATTTTTAGAGGATTATCTTCTTCTTAAAGATTATGTACTAGTTGAAGGTAATACAGATAAAGCAGTTGATGATTTAAAACTTTTCGCACATAAATCCGACATTCTTTTATGTACTAATCGTCAGGTACTCTTTCAACTCTTTCCTGAACACGCTAAATTTTCTCTTTGCTTTCAATAGTTTGTAAGCGAGCTGGTCTATTAGTCTGCCAGTCGTTTTTTAAATGTTTCTGTAGCATGCAAATGTTCATGTAATCTCTGAAAAGGTTTCTTCTCTAGATGATACCTGTGTGAAGAAAGTTTTTCGCAAAGACTTCTCGCATCTTCTGCAACGCACTGGGACATTCCATACATACATTAACTTCATGTCATTCATTTTCCTGTTTGTATTTATCAGTTTTTTGCAATACCAACGATATTTCGGTGTGAATCCAATCAGATGATCTTGTTGTAAATCTGTAAAAGGTGATAAGGTGACATAAGGTTTTCTTTAATACATACAAATATATATATAGTAATATATTATATTATATATATATTAGTATATATATATATAATTATATTATATATATATAATATAATAATAATATATATATATATATATATATATAAGACCCTGTTTCTAAAAACTAGGATTATAGTACTACTTTTATATAAACCTTTCCGATTGTTTTAATGTTACTTGTTTTACTGTACAAAGTTGGGATCCAACAACATTACCTTACACTCTGTTTTTAAATTGCTTAATTGTTACGAAAGATTAGGAAGAGGTTTCGATTTTTCTGAGTTTGTTGGCTGTTATCGTAACTTTAAAATTTGAGAAAAATTTTTAACAAAAATTTCAATGGTTTTGACGAAATAAAGTGCTAAATACATCATTTGGGAAGCCCTGAAACGTTTGTTTCACATTCTTTTTTGTGTCCTTTTAAGTTTATAATATATTAATTATCTTTGAATGAAAGTTAATATTTAGGCGTTCATTCGTTGGCACAAAAAATATTTAACCGAAATGGCTTAAAATTTGAACTATACAAAGACAAGACATCTGTTGAAAAAAATTACTGATTCTATTTTCGCCACTAATTCTCAGAAAGACCATGGGCAATTTTTTTTTTTTTTTTTTTTTTTTTTTTTTTTTTTTTTTTTTTTTTTTTTTTGTTTGTTTACATTTCATAAGTGAAAAAGCTCGATAACACTTTTTAATTTCACCCGATGAACATAAATTTTTACTTTGAAAGTTTCAAAATACCTGAAAATTTCCCCTCGAGTTGAAAGCTAAATGGTTGGGTATAAAAATAATTTATCTGAATTAAAAAGTCTGTATCTTCCCCAACTATGCATGCTACGGAAATTTCATATTGCTAGGGTGCAAAGTAAAAAAAATTATCGCAATTTATTTTTTATGAAATGTCAAACAAAGGTTTTCTTTCATTTTGAGTACTTTGAGTACTTTGAGTACTCAGCAATTATGGGATGAGAAAACCGGGTGCTTTAAAAACTACGCTTGAAGCGTCTTTTTGGGACGTGAGGCTTATGGAAAAGCACCGGTTACTGTTAACTCAGCAACGCGGAGTTCCAGTGTTCGAATCCCGCTGATGAAGAGTAAAATCTTCTGTGACTCATTCATTTAATGGGGGCCAGGCCTTTGAGTACTCAGCAATTATGGGATGAGAAAACCGGGTGCTTTAAAAACTACGCTTGAAGCGTCTTTTTATGTTGACGTGGATGGCTTAGTGGATAAAGCACCGGTTACTGTTAACTCAGCAACGCGGAGTTCCATTGTTCGAATCCCGCTGATGAAGAGTAAAAATCTTCTGTGACTCATTCATTGATATATATATATATATATATATATATTATATATATATATATAATATATATATATTATATATATATATTGATATTATATATAATAATATATATATATATATAATATATAATATAATATATATATATATATATATATATAAATATATTATATATATATTATATATATTTATATAATTATAAGGTTGACTCCGTTAAAATTAGGTTAGGTTAGGTTAGATTAGGATAGGTTACCTTATATTGTAATGTATTTACCCTAAAATTATTGAAATTACGATACATTTTTTTATTGATTTTCGTTCCTGAAGTCAACTCCTATAAAATAGCATATATATATATATATATATATATATATATATATATATATATATATATATATATATATATATATATATATATATATATATATATATATATATAATAATATACTTTATATAAACTCGTTCAAAACGAACATGCTGCACTTTAAACTTTATTTGGTCAAAACCGGCTGAATATTTGCAAAATTATGCTCAAATTTAAAATCTACAAATTGAGCCACCAAAATCTAAGAAAAATCGAAACCTCACATTAGGAATGATAATAATATTAAAGATTGTTTTAAATTCACTATAAATTTATAATTTTAAAGGAGACTTTCAGCAATATTCATAGGTTCATATGTTAGATACGATATGCTATACATAAGGTATGTTATTAGGTTAGGTTGGTTATTGGTATTTTATTTGGATATATAATGACGTAATCTTGTTCGTAATGGCATTTTATTCTATATTAAAAATTTGGTAATAGCTGCTGTACTGACGATTTGACACCATCGCATTGTTTTAAAGGAAAACTTAAAGGCCACAGAATTTATTCGTTCTTAGGGAAAGTTAGGTTTGTTGCTCATTAGGTTAATAGTTTAGGTGATATTATATAAGTTTTAAAGCTGCTAAAACTTTGGAAGCATTTATTCTCTGGTCTTTTGTGATATTAGTTAGGTTATGATATAATTAAATGTTTGTCAAGTTTGTTAAATATTACTAGGGATAATGCAAATTAAACTTATTTGTTAAGAATGCTGGAAAAATGGAATTAGGTTAATGTTTTTGTAAGGTGATGTTAGCTAGCTTACCGAATTAGACAATTAATTTTGTTATGCTTAGAATTTTTTCATACGTAGTATGTTAGAACCATTATTACTTTTAATGTTATCAAGGCAAAGAAAAAACTGAAAATTTTTATGTTTTATCATTACAAAAGGACTTATTTTTATGTAATGTTTATTGCCGCGTTGATACTTTAAATATTAATTAAATTACTGTATAGTCGATATTTTTAATTAAATTAGACATCAAAATGTAGATAAAAATAAAATGTTTTTTAATAATTTGAATAAAGAAGCATGATTTTAATGTTAGGTTGTACAGTAATTGCTCAATTGATTTGAAAACCACTTGATTCATCGCTTTATTTCGCTTTAATCAATGGGTTACAGGTGATATTGGTATGGTTAGGGACTGGTGGTTGATTAAAAGTTAATCTATAGAAGCAACTGATCAATTTGTATTTTTTAAATAAAAAAAAAAATAAACATTTATAGAAACATAAAAATATTTTAACGAATTTATGTTGTTGATCATATAAAGTTTATTAGTTTTAGAGTCTTATGCAGAAATTCGTGACCAAATATGACGTAAAGCAGTAAGTCAGTAGAGCATGACAAGAGAGGGATAAGAATGAGAGATTTTATTGTTTCTGGTACTAGCTTTACTGCTTTAGATCAGTTAAAGTACATATTTTTTTAATAAAAAAAAAATAATTTCTTTATAAAAAAAAATGTTTTAATAATGAAATAGATTTTTTGAAAATAAATATACTTTGAAAAACAAATAGCAACTTTTAATAAAATATATATGAAAATATATATGATAAAACAAATTTAAATATCATTATTTAGATTTACAGAAGAAATTGTGAAAATATAATTTGTTACAGGTTAAAAGAAAATGATGTACTCCAAAAAATATTATAGTTAATGATCAAAGTTTAGAAAACGTATTCCAAAAGATAATAAAAATGTAAAAATAAAATCTCAAAAGGGAAAATTAGAGTATACAAATTATTAGTCATAGTAAATGAAAAAAATATTTTAATTTTAAAGCTAATGCGTACAAATGTATAAAACGAGAAGAAAAATTTAGCCTTGGGATTGTTGTTCCTTGTTTTTTGAAAAAAAGAAAGGCATTCAGTATAGAAATATAAAATGTCCTACTTAACGATAATTAATTAATAGTGATGATAGTCGTTATGAATACTATGATGACTACTAACACATTTACTACCCAACTTATTACTAACTACTACCTATGAAATAGATAAAAATTTAGTTCCCATGTAGGAGACTATACAAATATGCTCAAACAGAAAACATACACACACAAAACTTATATATATAGTATTATATATATATATATATATATATATATATATAATATATATATTATATATTATTATATATATATATATATATATATATATATATATATTATATTATATATATAATATATTTATATATATATATATATATATATATATATATATATATATATATATATATATATATTATATAGTATATATATATATATATGTATATTTATTCTTTGTGTGTATATGTGTTATGTGTATTTATATATATTAAATATATATATATATATATATTATATATATATATTATATATTTATATTATATATATATATATATATATATATATATGATTATATATATATATATATATATATATATTATAATATATATATATATTATATATATATATATATCACCCCACTTTGAGAAATATAACATCTCATAGATGGCTGGTTTCAGTAATTCGTACTCGCCTCCCCTCATTACACTTGGTTTGATGTAACATACATTATGCAAGTCAAAGCAAGTTTTTATTCTGACTCCGTACAGCAACTTGCTCTTCTTTCACATAATGTATCCGAGAGAGTCCTCTGTAATCTAAGCAAACCTTATTATTATTATTATTATTATTATTATTATTATTATTATTATTATTATTATATTATTATATTATTATTATTATTATTATTATTATTATTATTATTATTATTATTATTATTATTATTATTATTATTATTATTATTATTATTATTATTATTATTATTATTAAGTTATTTTCAAAAAATGTGTGTTCAAAATGAACTTGAAGCAATAACGTTTAGCCGGGTTTCGAAGGGGAGCTAATGGGATTGCTTACGCTACCGCCTTATTGACTTACAGCCTTAAGGTCAATAAAAACCATGTTATTAAAAAGTTTAAGAACTTTTTAGTATAAACATAAAATTTTTCGAAAATTTTAATAATGAAACAGGTTTTCGTTAAATAAAATTAAAATGTTTCAGTTTAAAATAAAAAGTCGAACTCAACGAATATGACCTCAGCAAGCATCCTTGTAAAGGGTGTGATATAAAATACATTAGATAAGTAGAATGCAAGTTTTGATTCAGTCACCGCAGTGCCAATTTCCAACCCAATACGAATAAGAGTACTCAAGATTG
>JABUQX010005440.1:5000-7500 GCA_015478945.1 Trachelipus rathkii | reverse complement strand
CCATATACTTCGTTTAAAGAAGCAAATGTCTCCATGGCAGACTTGTTACGTTTCACACAGAATTTGATAGTGTACCACTGTTTAATATTTGCCTGCAAATATTTTCGCAAAAACGTAACGAGTATAGAAAACACGCCCATACACAAAAACATGTAGTGCAAAAACGTAACGAGGTTAGAACACACGCCCATACACAAACAGATGTAGTGGAAGACTGACTTTATAAATCTGGTTAAAACTTGTTTGGATATATAGCCTAGGTAACTAGCTACCCACTCGTATACGTCATGGAGGAGCTACATTACTCAGTCGTTCATGGGATATTCAGTAAACTTACTTGTATCATATATATAATAATATATATATAAAATATATATAATATATATTATATATATAGATATATAATTATATATATATATATATATATATTATTAGGGATGGTACCGATACCATAAAAGAGCCAGATACCGAACGATACTCTATTTTTTTAAGATGCCGATTACCGGATACCGTACCGATACTTTTAATTAATATAATAAATCATAGAATAAAATAGAACATTTGTGTACTGCTTGGCAACTCAGGATTGCATTCCCTGTTCAACCAAATTTTCATTTATTTTCATTTTTTTTTTTGCCCAAGTATATTTATTTGTTATAAATTAAATAGTATTATCTTAAGGGAATAAATAAATGCCAAATATATAATAACTTTTTAAGTTTGTATTTATTCAAAAATATTCAAATTTCATTTTCCTGTAAGTATTAAGCAAAGTTTAGCTACTGCTTTTTGTCTTTAACACGCTTACAATTTACAAGGAAGATTCTTCAACTGCTTACAATATAAAGAATAAAAATAAATAAAGAGACCTCAAAAAATATTGAAAATACAAAATAAAAATACGCTATTATTCAATTGTTCTGTGGCTGAAAATCTTTCTTCCTTCTACTACAATAATCTTGTGCTTTTGCTACTGTTCTCCTAACAGAACAGATTTTCACGCCTTTTTTGAATATCTTCCTACTTCTCAAGGACTGTTATATCTTTCTCACCAAATACTTGAGGTCCTCTATTAGGATTTCCAATTGGTTTACAACACTTAATGATTGGGGTCCTCTCATACTGATTTAGGTTGGGAGGAGCCGACGTCATCCAGTATTCGTCAACGATCTGGAGTAACATGAATTAAAGAATCACACACCATCCAAGATCGTTCACAAACCAATTCCTTGAAGCACCGCTTGGCTTTATGTTTACCCACCTAGTCCTTCTCTCTATAATAACACCAACCCTTCGCAATTATTGGTAAAATCTGACCACAACTTTATCTTTTAATTTTAATTACTTTCTCTCCACAGCTTTCCATCCCTACCCTACCCGTTTCTTCTGGGCACTTTGATCGGCCGAATTGGGGGGGACTTGCGCGTCGCTTCTACCGACTAACCTATAATTGGGAATGATTGCACATGACTCTCGGTGACCGCTTCAACTTCTGGCCGATAGGTGGAGCTTGTATCGTTGATGGGATGAGCAGGTTCATTCCTTCTTCGACTAAATCTTTCTTCCTCATAATCCATGGTTCGGTCGTGCTTGTTCTCTGGATATCAGGCTAGAGACAGTGCATATCGGGAATGGAAAATTCTCGTTCTCCTATCACTCTTGCTTAATTTTCATTCAGCTAGAAAAATCGTCTGCAGGGATTACTCTTCGACGAGACAAAAGGCATGCTTTCATCAAAACGAAAGCTGACGCTAACTTCCTTGGTTCTGCTACTGACAAATCTTTCTCTGGCCTCTTGCCAAAAAACATCTCTAACAACTTTTATAAATCTGACTTTCCTCCTATTCGATCTGATGGTTCTGTTGCTAATTCTAAAACTGAAAAGGCTAATCTCTTTGGCCTCCTATTATTCCTCTTACTCAACCCTGGACGATTCTGACAATCTCTTAGTCCTCCTTCTCCTCTCAGATGTCTATGCCTTTGCCTGTAATTACATCTGATCAGGTGCATGGGCTCCTGAAATCTATGAACGTTAGGAAGCGGGTGGACCGGATGTCGTTCCTCCCCGAATTTTGATGGAATGTGCTTCCATGCTGACCCCGCCCCTCGTTCAACTATATTCTCTATGTCTTAATACTAACATTTTCCCTCAGTGCTGAAAGCACGCACATGTCCAACCGATTCCGAAAAAAGGAAGCCGCTCTGATCCTTCTAACTATCGCCCTATAGTTCTCACTAGTATTCTATCTAAGATCTTTGAAACCCTTCTCAACTCTCATTTCTTAGATCATCTGAAATCTCACTCACTTCTTTCCGATGGCCAGTAAGGCTTTCGGCGCCTCAAGGTTTACAGGCGATATTTATTTCCTTATCTACTGATCTTCTATGGTTTTTCCCGCCCTAGGAACTACGGGAGACTTGCGTGGTGGCGCTTGAAAAATTCCAAAGCATTTGACCGGGCATGGCACGCGTCACTGCTCTCCAAGCTCCCCTCCTTTGG
>JABUQX010005439.1:0-10000 GCA_015478945.1 Trachelipus rathkii | reverse complement strand
TATGAATTTTAGACTATTTATATAACGCATGAACATCATTTTATTTAGTTATTTTTTCTTTATTAAATATTCGTTTCACCATCCAATTTTTTTTTTTTACATTTAAAATATGCATATGCTAGGACGAACCCATGGAGTTGATTATTAACCAGTGTGCCCCCTTTTTTGGGGGGCGGTGGGGGGTCTTTACATTAACTCAAAAAAAAATTTTTATATATTAATTAAATATATATATATAATATTATATATATAATATAATATATATATATAAATATATTATATATATATATATATATATATATATTATGGACAAAACGTCACCTATTGGACCTATTATAGATCTAAGTGCTGAGGTCATTTTAAAATTATTATTTTATAATTAATGACTACATATAAAAATATACTTATAGAAAGCCATGGGAAATTTAATATTTTAAAGCGATAATTAAAAAAAATTACATATTCATGTTTTACGTTTATAATGGAGCAATCTTTTAGAACATTTACCACATCAGGATGCCATCGCTGAGTTTTTTATCTCAAAGTTCTTTGAGTTTTTGGCATTTTCATCTTTGAGTACTTGGTGTATGTTCCTAAAAATTAGCTAAATTCTTGAAGTTGTTGTTTCAACTTCTTAAAATTAAGTAAAGAACGCAAAAATAGGGGGCTCGAGCCGAGGGGGGAGAGGGGGGGACGAGTTTCCATACCCCGTAGGGGGAGGGGCGGAGGAACCCCCGCGACACCCAAATACCAAGAGCGGGGGTTCCGGAGCCCCTCCCTGGAGGGGGGGAAATTAGTCCTACCCCCCTGGCGTTCCCCGGAAGGCCGAGAGACCCCGACTTCTGCCATCTCTTTGCGGTTTACCCTTGGGTTTTCCTTTAGTTAAAAAAAATAATAAAAAAAGAATAAAACTGACGAGTCGTAAAAACGTAACAGGTCTATATTATATTTGAATCATCAAATCATCCCTAAATAGAAAGTCTGTTATGTCATAAAGATACCCCTGTACTATTTTTGGGGGCTAACGAGTAACCGTTTCAAAAGGTCCATAACTAGACTTTCTCCCTATATATATTATATATATAATATATATATATTATATATATATATGATTTATAATATATATATAATTATATAAATATATATAATTATATTATATATATATAAATATAGTATATATATATATAATAATATTATAGATATATATATATAATATAATATATATAATAATAGTATGCTCATGAATGTGAAAATAAATGATGTTGCTGAAAACTATAATAAGTAATTCTTTTGTTGCGAGTTGTCAGAGAGAAAAGCAACAAAAAACAGTTATAATAAAATAAATATCATTAATTTATCGTTTTCTATATAAGCTTTTTTTTCCTTTTCCCATTTTCTGTTTTCTCATTTCTCTGCCAAACTAACCTAAAAATATTTCTCTTATTTCTTTCTTTCTTTTCTCTTATTTATTTATTTATTTATTTTGATTTTTATCGTATCTAAAGAATAAGAATTAATAGTTTATTGTATGCGGCTTGTCAATAAGGCGTAAGATTTATCGACTCTTATGGTAAAAACATTTATTTGTGAATGCATTATTTAAATAATAGAATTTTTCGTAATAAAAAAAAAAAAAATAAATAAAAAAAAGGGGGAGTAAAAAAAGGAAAAAAAAAAACAATTTTAGGAAATTGACTCCTTTATAGAACACAATTCCAAAAGTCATTTTAACATTATCATGAAAAGTCAATTGATTAATGGACCTTTTTTTTTTTTTCTTGCCTTTCCTCTTAAACTACGTGTACATTTTGAAACGAACATGATTTTGTGTATACAAATGTTTATTTTTTTTAGCAGTCAGACATACACATGTGTAACTAGGTTTTATTAAAAATTCTGAAGAATCAAAATATATATATTTTCGCGGACAAAATCTTAAAAAGCCAAAAAAGAAATTTTTTCATTTTTTAGACGGAAATCTTAAATGAAATTAAAAAAAAAAAGTACCTTTCAGTTTGTGAACAATAACTATATATATATATATTATTATATAATATTATATATATAATATATATATATATATATATATATAAATATATATATATAATATAATATATATATATATATATATATATATATATATATATATATATATATATATATATATATATATAGAAGAGTGTCGCTTTTGGAAAGCCACTCGGACGTCTAGCTCTTCTATTGGAGGGTACATGACATAAAAGTCTTGCCTTTTACTCGTTTATTTTAGGAAGCATTTAAGACCTCGGAACATAAATTCAACAACATGGGACCCAATCCAATGGACCCCCAACACACAACCTGTTTCAAAACAAAGAATTTCGAAATAAATGAAATGTCCCCACAAATTACAGTACAATAATGCGGAGTTAAAATCATGTATCAGAACTTTACAAAATTAAGAAATTGAATATATTTATAAAAGTAATATAATAAAATATATATATAATTATAAAAATTGTTGCACTCATTAACAAAGTAATTGCAATATAATAATTAATTTAATATATAACACCAATTAAAACCACAATATGTTTATTATAAAAATGAATGAAAATATAGAAATATTTCAAATGACCCATTTTCACTTATCATAACCTCAATTAAATTTTGGATCACCGCTGTGATGTTACAAATAATATGTACTAAATTAGAATGCCAATTTACCTTCACTAAACTTCAAGTAGAATCTTATGGAGCCATGGAAAATGATTTATGCACCCGCATAAATAAATATACTGCCTGTTTTTTATATTTCAAAGGGAAAAATATACATTAAAATAAAAGTATGTGAAATGGTAAAAAGAATGTATGTACAAACTATATATATATATATATATATATATATATATATATATATTATATATATAATATATATATATATATATATATATATATATATATATATATATATATATATATAATATATCTATATAGTATGTATATACACAAATGTTTTATATAGATACACAAGGGTTTGGGTAGGTAAAAGTAACTTTGGGAGAATATATTTTTTTCTTGCTTCAGGCAAAAGACGCACTCTACTTTCACTCTATTCTTTCGTATCCTTTTATAAGAACAAACGCTTGGCCTGGCTCTAGCAAGACGAATGAAGTAGCTTCACTAAGATTTTGTGAGCCAACCTCGATCCTTTCCTATCGTGAGGGAATGGAAAATGCAAGGGGGAGTTTTGTTTTGCAAAGTTAACACGATCTATTTGTACAAAGAACGTTCGAGAATGAAATTGTTTTGGTTTTGTACGAAGCTAACAAAACAAGGTTATCGTCTTGTGAAAGAGTTTTAAGTCTTAGTGGAAGAGGCTTTTAAGGGCATATATGCATTTTGTATGCAGTTTCTAGGCGAGGTTTGTTTGTTCGAATGAAAAATGTTTTCTTGTATGATTCAGAATTGAAATCGTGGGAAGCGAGTAGAGGATGTGGTCTGTTGAAACTTGTAAAGATTTTATAAACATATTGCCACACATGTTGATTTCAAAATATTGTTTTGTGTTCAAAACTGAATTCCGATAAAGGACCCCCTTTTAAGAAAGGAATCTTTATCTGAAAGATTTGAATGAATCAACATGGGTGTGCATTCTGTTTAAAGAAGAGCACATATCTAGCATCCATCGAGATGGTAGTACTCGCATCTCCAGGATGAAGGACATGGTTGAGTTTACAGATTCTGGAACATGAAGAAAACTGTCCAGAAGAGTTACATGCTTAACTATGATAGATAAAAACAAGGTAGGAAAACAAGACAAGTCTGGTGTCTGAGGTATAATATTTGCGGATGTGTAGTGTAGATCTAAAAATTTGGTAAGTGGATACCAGTGGTGCACGGTAGTCCGAAACTATTTCTTATTCCCTACGGTCATTTTTAAAACGCTTTCCTTTCTTAAGAATGTTGAAAGAGTTTTTTAAACTATTTTTATTAGAGGCGGTTTTAATTGTTACTTTGCGTTGCTTTAGCCTAATTTAAAATTAATCATGTAAATTAAAGCAAATGTTAATAATGTTAATATCGCGAAATTGATATCAACTATTCAAAAGAAAAAAAATTAAAGCAAATGTTAATAATGTTAATATCGCGAAATTGATATCAACTACTAAAAAGAAAAATATTAGATCAATACTTAATAAAACAAAGTTAGTTCTCTAATAATTAAATGGTCGCCAGATTAATCAAATGATCAGATAAGACTTTAAGATTAATCAAAACAAAACGGTAAACATTAAAGTTAATGGTTAGTTAAAACAAAGCAGTTACTGACTTAATTGTAAGCTCGTAGCGGTGAATGCTAAGAATATTTCTTCTAAAAATTAAAGAAATTAAAACTAACTTAAAAAAATGAAACTAAAAACTTCTTAAAAATACTAAAAAAATGAAGCTAAAAACTTCTTCTTAAAAATACTAAAAAGTGAAGCTAAAAACTTCTTCTTAAAAATACTAGAAAATGAAGCTTCTAAGCTTGTGCAAAAAAATTATAAAGCTAGCTTATTTCCTTATTATTATTTATTATTTTTTTTTTTCCATATATAAAAAAAAAGTTTTTTACTTTTTTATTTTTATTCTATTTTTATTTTAAAAATTGGTTTGTTCCCCCCTCTGAGTGAAACACATTTATGTTGTAAAAAAAATAAAAAAAAATAAGCGCGATTATATCTATGAAACTAATGCGGACTAAACTTAATAATATAAACAAAACTTATGCTTTAAGTTCAAAACTAAATGCTTTTCGTTTCTTCCTTCGATGCTCAAAAGAAATTAAACGTTTGGCAAAAGTTTTCTCAATGGTAAAAACTAGGTTATTTTAAAATTAAATTTGATATTTTAAAATATCAAGAGAGCAAAAAAAAACGTGTTTCCAAATCTGGAAAGATTCTTATATTTACATAAAACGTGTTCATCGGAACATCTTTGAAAGCTACTCTAAAAATAGATACTTTCACTAATCTAAAAGAGCAAAAAAAATCAAAAAAAAAATGTTATCATCAAAAATCTGTTCACTGGACATCTTTTAAATCAACGCTGTAGGAAAATAACGGTATAAATTCCTTATCTATCTGCTTTAGGAGAGGTTGTCTCAATCGTTTGAGTCTCCTTTTACGAAGTTTATGAAATAAACTGTTATTTAAAACCTTTGTTTTTTAAAATTTATATTAAAAAATTAAAAGAATGGAGCGGCTAACTATAAAAACATAGTAAACAACGTTATGGTACATCTGGCTACATTCGCAACGTAATCAACGACTGGCTTGGTTACTTTTAGGATACTCAGGAAAACACAGGGGAAAACATCATCCCAAAAACTGGTAACTTCCTTTAAAAGGACCTAACTTTCAAGCGCTATTACGCAACATCAGACATGATGAGATGAAATAACTTAAGTCTTTTCCGTTTGAAGACTCGGTTCGGTTACTACCTTAGAACACTGTTATGTAACATCAACATTAATAAGATGTATTAACGCAAGTCGTTTTACGAAGGATTTGGCATTCAACAGATCTATGATTTATTTTATTATTCGTTCCCTTTCAATTCAGATAATAAAAATAAAAAAAAAAACGATAGTGCCGCTCGAAACGGGCTTCCTGTTTCTTCCGACAGTTCGGAGCAAAATTTAAACCTTTATCTAAAAACTGACTGAAAATCATATCCTGAACATCCAGAGACCCGCTTGATTGTTTCAAGGTTTTTAAGGGGAAAGTACCGGGGAAACTTTCGGCCCACGAGTAATAACTTCCCTTAAAAAGGACCTGATCATCAGGGAGCGTCGTAGTAACAGTCTGTCTAATAAGAGTGAACTAACTCAAAGTCCTTTTATGGAGGATTACGCTTTACCCTCCTATGATTTTTAAATATATAATATATATATATATTATATATATATATAATATAGTATATTCATATATATATATATATATATATTATTATATATATATATATATTATAATATATATATATATATATATATATATAGTATATAATATTATATATAATTTATATATATATATAATTATATAATATAATATATATATATATTATATATAACATATATATATATATATATAGGTGCATAAAAATTCGTGGCTTTCCACTCTTAATCTAATTTTCTTGTTACTTTCAACAAGGGTGCTTTTGAGGAAATAGGCACTGTCGCCTGGTTTACTTTAAAACACTGTTTTACTCTCTATTAAAACTTAAATAGCTCTTTCTAAACTGTCATCTTCCTTTTTCCTTATAGGTTGAAAACGGAAAATGATTAGCGGACAACTGGTCAGCTAAATGGGCTCAAAATAAACAAACTTTATTGTTAATTTCCTTATAAATTCTTAAGGCGCCTTGGCTTAGTACTCTAGCTCGTTACTAGGCTCTTAAACTTTAAAAACATTATTGTTATCATAACAAGATCGCGGACGCACTGTACTTTAATCCGCAGCCGAACCTTCTTTCTTGGCAGACTTCTTTCCCGAATGTCAGTCTTTGGCCGGAAAACTGTCTTCTGAAGATTACTGCTTCTTCATCTTCTTCTTCTTCTTCCTCATATCTCTGTTTGTGTGAGGATTTCCTTGTTCTTTGGCTACAAAACTCTTGCTTACTGTAACAAGGGGGTGACTCCCTGCGGATCACCTCTATAACTAAACTTTGAAATGAATGCGGTGGATGGGTGCCTTGACCCTGTCTTAAGCTACCTTGCCCTATTTTCTGCCGGACAATTCCCAAGGGACGTTCCCTTGCTGTGGCTGCGTCACCGTGCGTTCGGTGGGAGCGGGGGCCTGTCCCCGAACCTGGTTAAGGTCGAAAGGTCGACTGTCAAAACCTGGCTGAGTCATGGGAGAGTTTACCGGGCTTTCCCATGTGTTCCTATAATAACTATCTTCACCACTCCAGTTTGCCTGAAACTCTTGGTGAGTCGTGATAGGTTCTGTACCTAACCCTACTGTGGGTTTCACCGTGTTATTTACGTACTTGAATACGAAACTTGCTGTGGACCCCTCTAGGTCTTTATCATAGCAGAAACTTTGATCTGCTGGTGTGATTTCCGAAGGACGGATATTACGATAAAACTGTGTTGCTCTGCCGCGGCAATCGTTTGTATCGCTTCCACCGGGCTGTTCCCGTGGGTATTCATCTGCTGCTGGGTTCTTTAACCTTCGTGCGGGCATGGGCATTTACTGTGCCTACCCATGTATCTCTACCTAGCCTCGGGGCACACTGACCTTTGTTAATGCCCCTAGATCACTTAAAATTTATGGTTAGCTATCGTAAGTTCTGTACTTAACTTTGTGTCATCAAAAAAAAACATATTTTCTGAGCAAATTTGAGTCTTCGTCCCTCCCGGGAGTCTCAAGTCTGTAACCCTCTTTGGCCGTTGCTATCCTCACTTTAGAGAATAAAACGAACTCTTTTTAGAACCAACACAAGACATGCTGAAAAAACACAGTAAAAATGACTCGAAAATGTAAATCCACTGAGCTATCATGTATACGTTGTCTAAAAGATTAGACCAAAGATGCTTTAACTGGTTAAACTTAAAAAACATAAGCGACGTAAGCTCTATGCGATATAGTTTTTTTATCTTCATCTGTCCTTAAAACCATTAATAAAAACACTGATTAAAGAAAATGTTAATCATTAAAACAGCAATGACATCTTAGTCATTGTTCGATTTGCAATAACTATTCTAATAAAGACGCTCTTTATTCTCGTTGACTATATTATATGATATATACTATTATAATATATATTAATATAGGATATATATAGGATATTATATATATATATAATAAGTATACTATACATATACTTAATATATAATATATATATATTATATATATAATATATATATATAATGATGCTGCTTAAAAAAATCATATCACGTGTCTCGTTTGACTATATATTTTATATGCCGCTTAAAAAACAACGCAGTCTCATCGTGACTGTAGTTATTATATATATATAAGCTGAGCTTTAATATGTGATTATGATATATATATTCTTAAAAGAAAAACTTCTTATTTCCCCGAAAAACTACTAAACGTTCCCCTGAATTATATCAGTACTGCGTATATTAAAATATTGTCCAGTTGATTTCAACGTGTAAATAAAATTTCTAACTACGGGAATAAAATAAAATGACATATAATCTAGAATCTTTTCATTCTTTCTATGTTTTGCATCTCTCGTTCGCTACGCTTACGTTTGACCTTCATATGGTTGTTATAAGCTTCTCTACGCATTCGCGATGGGTATGCGGGTGTGCTGCGTGTGTCTCATGCGTAACTTTTGTCCCCAATCGGTCTGTGTTGGTTGCCTTCGAATACTTTCTCCGCTCCCTCTCTTAGTCCCTTTCTTAATATTATACGTATTAGTATATTATATATATATATATATAATATATATATATATATATATATTATATATATATATATATATATATATGATGATATTATACTATATTATACCGACACAGTGGAACTTGGAACGGATTTTTTATGTAGATTCAAATATTTTTATGAGTGCAATATATAAATGTATGTTAGTAAATAAATGAAAATGACGCCTTAATCAGTTGCGCATATTCTACCTCTAGTTATCTCCCATTCTGCTGTTTTATCTTCATAGGAGGTCTGTAAGTGTGTATAGTGTTGTAGGGAGAACTTGCATGATGGTTAACTTGAACGGTTCCAAATCATATCTAGGAGGCTATTTTCAGCTAATTCTTTCGACAGTAAGCTATTAAATTCTTAGAACTAATTTACGAGATTTATCTTCTAAATTAAATTAATTTAATAATATTTTATTCTGTTGCCCAATTCGTCTTCCAGTTGAGTAACTTCTATCTCTCCATTTTCTATTTCACTTCCATTTTTTGGATCTGTTCCTTTGCGTGAATCTATCCGATGTTCCGTGTTTAGGGGCTGGCACCCCGTGTTTTGACGACAAGTTACGCCAAGGACTTAGGGGTATACCATTTGTGGAGAATACGAATGCTTCCTACTTGCCATATCTATCTGCACTATGTGTGTCTTCGGTAGACCCCCTCCGGGGGGTTTCACAACACCTTACGAAAATAATAATCCTCAATTCTAAGTCTATGGCTGTGTGAGATGAGGGTATATAGTCGATTATTATTAACACATAGTTACTAGACTCGACCACAGCACCGGTGCAGGCTACCAATCCACTCCTCCCGTACTCTTCCTCCGTCTATGCAATCTTCAGAGATTGTTCATATCTTCTACCGGGCATTTTCCTATTTTGGGTTTATATAGTTTAATAGAAGTTTGTTTAAATCTATTAAATAGTCTCAAAAAAGAAAAACATCTCAATTCGTTAGACAATTAATGCATTAAAATCATATGTGTGTTCAAGATACCCACTGAATGTGTTCCCCAAATGTCCATTGGTAAATAACAACTTTCAAAAAATTAAAACCATAAAAATTTTTTTCAAATTATCGAAACAAATATACCTTATATGACCCTTATCCTACAGGCAAAATTTGGGGGGGTCAGATATTCCTGACCGCAAAAACGGAATATTTTTCAGTGTTGGAAAAATAGAGAAAAACTGATAAAACTACATACGGTAGACAATTTGCACATTTTAATTTTTTTATTTGGTTTTACATTTCATATTACATAAAGAGGTTTTTTACGAAAAAAATGAGCCTAAAACCACCTTTCTACTGTCCAATTAAGTTAGGAGTTATCAACAATAAATGTGTACATGCAGTCAAAAGTTTCCATAGTTAAGTCCATGTCCAAGTAACCCCGTGTTACAGTTATATATTTATTGCATGAATATTAGTTACATGTTATAGTAATGGATATTAATGATCCAAATAGTAAGAAGATTGTGTAAGAAAAAAGAAGTAAGACACAGTTTGAAAATCAATATGTAAATTTACTTCCTTCTACCCTGTTATCAACTTAAAATCTTCTGTTCTTGTGTT
>JABUQX010005438.1:55000-70099 GCA_015478945.1 Trachelipus rathkii | reverse complement strand
TCCAAAGACTCGATTACCCCTACTTCATGTGTTAATGTATAGGTAAGTGATAGCATATCGAGTCTGGAATAAGAGGGTGTTTGGAATGACCTTAACATTCAAACTCTTTACAATGTCAACAGGTATAGTGTCATCAGAGTGGGGACATGTAAAGTACGGGGGTAGTGTTTGGTATATATCGCCTAAGAATTGACAATATAATATTGTATGCATAAACAGGATTTCCCTCGTTTTGGGAGAGAATTCTTCGAAATTTCGTTAATAACCTTTTTTCGACGAGGCGGATTTGCGTTCCTGAGGGTAGGGAGTAGGGCTGTCCCTGGTTTCCGGTTGTAGAAGATTACCCAGTGTTATGTTCTTATAAATGAAGAGGATAAGCTACTGAACAGTTCACCTTCTTCTTCCCAAACTTGTTCAATGTGGAATGACACCGTCTTGTTTGCTGTCCTAGTTGGAGGATTCACACCTTTTTAGTATATAGGTTTCTTTTTGTTGTCGCTCCATTATATAGAGTCAAGATCGTTTCTTTTTGGAGATCATTCAAAGTCATTTCTGCTGTTAGTACATTTCACATTCTACTGGCTTACTTGTTTTGTAGCAGGACGGGGACGTTTAACGGTCATTTGCATCACTTCGTCGATTCTACCGAATTTCTGCGGTGGTTTTAAGGTGGACATAATTATCGTTTCACTGGAGCTCTTTATAGCCAATCCCGATGACTTCCTGTTTTGGCAGACGTAAGTAACCAGGGGGCTAAGTAACTTACAATATTGGCCCAGTCTGGAGTTTAGGGTTCAGTTGTAATCAACGTTGTCTTCACAGCATAATTCAAAAGAAATGGCCCCTGGACGCCGATAGTTATATATAGAGCATAGCGGGAGGCGGGCTCATTTAAAGCTAAAATAGCTTATCCACTTTTAGATCAAATTGGGTCTGCAAAATTCGTGTAAACTTGTGTAACTTCACTCTTAAGTGTAAACTCTCTTTAGCTTCCTTTCGTATCATGCACCGGGTTCCAGTCGTTCCATCCAAGTGTCTCCCACTTTAACAGGTGGTTAATTTTACATTAGGTAACAACAGTAATGATAGCCGGGAATAAGTCCCCTACAAATTCCTAAAATCCTGCCTACGGGCCTGGAATTTTAACGATACACGGCACGCAATACATGTCAAAACATCACCATTTCTTCACCACACACTCAAATCAAACATCAATTGACTAATTTGTTCACGCTTTATGGATACTATGCCCTCTAACACATACATACAAAGCGTCTTAGTAATAGGGTCTTCATTGGATCAGCCTCTTGGTGTGGTTTCAGCGAAAGTAGTTTGACTAGTAACACGACTACCCTGTCTCTCTCTCACAGAATCAAATGCGAAGTCGTATACTCTAATATCATTCTTGCATTACTCTCATCCGGCCACGCGACGAGTTCCTCACAAAAGACAACCAAACGTTGGGGGTTTTAATACCATCAAGGCCTTTTTTTGGGATCACGTGAATCCGGAAATCCCATAGGTCTCTAGGAGTCCTGTCCTCTTTCATAATACCGACCTTGTAGTAAGCTCTTCTCCTTTAAGCTAACTACTTCCCAATTTCTAGTAAACATCTATATATTCGTTTCACGGGTGCCATGATAATAATTCGGGTTTACATCTCTTTCAACGGGTCTTTTCTCCCCTTACGCTCTAGGTAGGGGTTGGACAGAGACGATCAAGCGTGGGGTCGCAACTAGATCAAGTTACCTTTGGGACTTTTTACCAAACTTGTAAAATTATAAATACGCATCAGTATTAGAAGTTATGCTAGGGACTATCCACAAATTTCAAAGATCTACGCATAGCTTTCATACCAAACAGGTCAGCGTCAATCAAAAATTTCATAACTCGCTTATCTTTCCTCTACTCAATCTCTTACTACACCAACACGGGGCACACATTTCACATTATCAATACATCTTTATACCAATTTCACACTTTTTGTCCACTATCCCCTAATTAATTCACCTAATCAAAGCCCCTCCCCCATTTGCAAAGTTTGCCCCTTTCTAAATACATCCATTTAACTATCTTATATCCCTTACTTATTATCTTCCTCTCACAAATTTATATACCTCTGTACATTTCACAATGTATACCCAATATAACGATATTATATACACTTACAAGTATTATTCTCAGCCTGGAAAAGATATGATAAGGGCCGCGGGTTAACGGGCGGGATCACGACCTTTACTCCGGGATGATAGTCCCTGCATATTAGGTCAATTCCATGGCAAATAAATTAAGGATGGGGATTAGGTATATATCAAAGGTCCAAGCCAACTACAAACAGTTTGCCTTTTTTTTAGGTCCTCACTCTCACTACGACAACACGCACGAGGACATTACCCGGCGTGTGCAAATCTTGTCTCCTACTCCACACATCAGGGATATGAAGTAGTAAGCGTATGTCTGTGATAAATAGGAGGGTGGATTGATAAAGAATACGAAAATATTATGAAAAATGAGGGAAGAAAGAAGGTTAGATTAGTAAGACGAAATACGTGCTGATAGTGGTCATAATTGCGTTATGACTGTAGAGACAATGCAACAACAAATATTGCACTATACTCACAGGCAGGTTTGACGGTTCTCGGAGGTGTTCACAACTTGTACTTGTACTTGAACAATTCTAGAGTCATGATCAACATTAGAACGCTTACATGTTGCCTTTGGTTTCTCATACGAGCTATTGGCATTGACCACAAAAAGGTTTAACATAACATAACAGCCACTCTACATTTAAGAATCAAATACACCCTTTTGAACCCCGCAGAGAGATTACTATACTAGTATTATAATATATTATATAAATATATATTAAATATATATATATATATATTATATAGTATAAATATATATATTATGTTAAATATATGATATATTATAATATATTAATATATATATTTAATTATAGGTATATAGTATATTATATATAATATTAATATAGTATATAATATAATATGAGTATTATTTAATATATTATCTATATATTAATTATATATATATTATATTATAATAATATATAATAATATATGCGAGCAATTGTTAATTCCTTTTTTTTTAGAGTGATCATTTTGCTTCAATATATCACCTATGTGAGTCAACTCAAGTTTTAAACTTTATAAATTTACTTTTTTTAATATATTGTTATTTATTTTTTATAATAAACATAGTTTTTAAAAATAAAAATTGTTTTATTGTAAAATAAGTAAAGTTATATTCAATAACTGTTAAAAAATATTATTTTCACGATTTTTTAAGGAGGCTTAGAGTCGGAGGGTATTCACAATATTACCTTCTAAAAAATAGCACAAAAGGGGACTATAAAGATTTAACAATGAGGTTGGGGTGATCCTGGACTTTCTTTGACCCGGGGAATAATATCGGAGAACACCCTTAAAATTTTAATTTTATGACCACTTTTGGATCCTAAGTCTGTTTAGGGCTTGTTGTATTTGAGTATTTAAAGACCATTCAACCTCATTTATTGGACTTACATTAATAATTTAGCCTCGTTTATTTGGTAGTGTTCACACTGGTTATGAGTAATGGACAAAATTAATTGTCCTTCTCCCAGTAATGATCACAATCAGTTCTTATGAGTTTAGAGTCAGAATAAGAGTTATGTATCGCATATGGACAGTACGCAAAAGAGAATATGAATGTGGGGACTACTAATAATATATGTTATATACAAACTTTTTATTAGACGGGAGCTAGTACTATATATGAGATATTAACCTATATAAATTTCAAGTATTGGGTAAATATTACATTATATTACATTTTTATACCATTATTGTTTAAAATACATAATAAAGTAATAAATTAATTATGAGAAAAAATTATTTTATTAATATTTAAAACAAATTTAAGTAATATATATGCTAATTAATAATATAAAAATTTTATATTAATTATTATATAATATGAGAATTTAAATAGAGATCAGAATCCTGGCAAATAATAAACTCACACACTATTTAGATGCAATTATATTAAAGGAAAACCATCCCGACTTTTCCGGTAGATGATTAAGAAAGTTTTTCATACTGCTTTTGCGCCGGCCTTCATTGGAGACATGGAAGGGTTAATGTAAACCTTTACTCTCTAGTGGTAAGTTATTTTGATAAAAGAACTTACGAAGTGTCTCGGTGTGCCACTTTTTCTAAGGCAGAGGTTGCCCTGAGGGAATTGAGTCACCTTCTTTTCTATTTACTTTATTTTTTACGATAGAATAATTTAGGGTAATTATAGGATTATAAGTAATTATTATGTACCCATACTTTAAACCTAATTTAATCTAAAATAAGGCCATATCTTTAGGGTATAAGCGTCGTCAAATTTTAATTCAAAGCCTGTATTTAATAAAAGCTCACTTCACAAATGACTAAACTCGAGTTATAATATAAACATTGAGAGGATATATATTTTAATAGGTATGTGAACATCTTTAATGTATTATGTTAATTAAAGGTATTAGGTAATTCTTGTATTGAAATGAAGTAAAACCTGGTATAAATAAGTAACGAGTTAGTTTTGGTTCAAATAAGGTTAAATAAGATATAAAGCTATAAAATAATTTTTTTTCAAGTATAGAATATGAAATATAGATTTAATGTTAGTTAAGGAAAATTTAATAATTAGACACAAATTTATTAACTGAATATGTAATTTAACATATAAGATAAAATTATAGATAATAAGATTAATTGGAAACAATACTGAGAAAAGTGATATATGAGTGAAAGTTGTACTTGTATTCTGAAACTTAAATTTTAAATATGTGAATACAGATATTTTAGTTATATTTTGAGTGAAAAAAACTCAAGCAGAACGTATTACAAGTATATAGTATATATATATATAGTATGAAATAACAATCACATAATAATAGAGATAAGAATAATACAAAATCTTGAGGTTGCATAACCTCATTCTTACTAATAATTATAGATCACACCAATTAATATAATTAGCTTGTGAAGTTATAGAAAAGATTTTTTACTCAATGAGAGGACTCTAAAATACTACCCTATTTATTTTATTATTTACTACAAAAAAACTTCTTAACACTTAGAGCTTTGGTACACCTGCTTCATCACAGTTCGCCCCATTTATATTTTTGCGGCATAAAATTGGTTTAATAAAATCTATAAACATACTCTCCTAATTAATTTAGCAAATATGGAGAAAGAAATGAATAAACGCCTTAATAGGAGTTACATCTCAATTTTCTCTTCTCTCGAATTGATTCCTATTATCACTTTTTATATTAATTAACTAACAAACAACAAATTACTAACGCAGGTTCATACATTTATTAGCTTCAAAATAATGGTACTGAGTAAATTCAATTAAAAAAGTAAGGGCCTCAGAAACTGCGCGCAAGCGAATTGACAGAGTCAAAGAATGTTAATCGAAACAGTAATTGTTAATTCAATACTTAATTATAATGCTTCTGAGAGAGTAAATTAGAGGATTCTACGATATATAGCATACTATGCAACGTTTGACGATCCTATATGATTGCCCTGCGCTTGGGCTTCTTATTGTACGGGTGTGATTTTTCATCATCAGGGGAATACTCTATTCGTCCTTTCATGCGTCTCACTCAATATATCACGCATGCGATAGACCATACATGGGCATTAGACACAGTAAGGATAAGACTATGTTTATATTAGGAATATTCTTGTCTACATGTCATAATGTATATGTAGAGAGCTTCGATGTCGAGATGCAAGGAGGTACTTTCTCTATTCTTATTGAGATAAGAACATAATTGACCCATATTAGCATAACCAATGCTATTATCTTTCATTTGGACTTCAGGGCACTTAGGATGAATTAAAATTAGCCCAAATTAACTTGAAGACTGAAGTCACTTGTTTTAGAATTTATATGCTCTTATAATACGTATTAAACCCATTTTTGAAGCTTTGAAATCGACACTGTGAATTATGTAATATAATGTGCATAAGTAAACAATACGGAGGCTAGGGAAGATTAATTGTACAAAGTAAGTTTGGATCATCACTTGAATAATATATGTGTCATCTATAATGATTGAGCTTCGTGGATAAATTTTGGAGGATAGATAATTAAGACGTTAATTTGTTATATATAAAACATACAGAGTTTGAATTTCTGGAACGAAATCAAATCGCATGATATATACAGTAGTTACGTCAGAGTCTACACCTCCCCTTTAGGTATCGCAAAGAACGATGCTTCACAAAAGAATACGTTTTGTTTTACATAGGGAGTTACTACTGAGTTAGATATAATGTTACCACAATATCTACATAAGGTTAATTACCCAAATTTTTGCTCAGATAAAGGAAGCCAAGGAGGAGTAGCGAGTACGTGAGGATATATATTGTAATTGTGGTACTTCGGTAGGTATCATTTTCTACACTGTGAAATAATATACTATAATGGGGTTATGCTAGGAATAAAGAGAGTAATTAAAATTTATATATAATATTTTTAATATAATATCAATATAATACTTAGATTCATATATTGTAAAATATTTCCAGTCTTATGACCATATGAGATATCAGTTTATTGGATGTTATAAATGTAACTAGAAATTGTCATAGTTGTATATTTATAAAAACACATGAGAAAGATGAAATTAATAAATTTATAAAAACTATATTAACAAGATTCCAGGGTATTTACATTTGTTAAAAAATGAAGTTTGTTATCATAGAAAGATAATTTACTGGTTACATTTAAACGGTATAGAGGTTATTATGTTGAGTCGTGTTATCGTGTATAATTTTACACTATTAAGGAGGTTTTTTATTACTATATATGAATATATTCATATATTAATATTATTTTACCTTTTCATGTACTTTCGCATACTTTCAATTCTAACCTTATTCAGCATTCTCTTGGCAACAATGTTTTGTAGGCTTCCTTGATTAAAAAAAAACAACTTTCATTCTGTTTTCTTTAAATATATAACTAAATTAATATTTATAATAATTAAATATTAGCCTTTTAATATGATAATATAATGTGAAAATAATCTTAATTTATAAATATTTATATATATTTAATATATTTTTAAATATTTATATTATATTAATATATAATTTAATATATATTATATATATATATATATATAATATTATATTATATACTATTATTATTATTATTATTATAATATATATATAAACTTCCTTTTTTTATTACTTGCTTTAATCCCCTTCTCAGGAGTAAACACGGTAGTTGATCACTATACAGGATAATTATAAAATCTATTAATAGGGTACTAATAAACTATATATTACCCAAGCCTGTATCTGGGACCACCAAGTGGTTCTAGGTACAAGCCGGGGATTTTAACTTCTTGCCTACCAGGTAAGGATAAATTCACTGGGCTATACGTAGCGGTGAGGGTGATTGATATAACCAGCGCCTCTACTCAGGCATGAGTTTATGAGGGCTGATAAGGTATTCAAATCTCCTTACGCAACGAGGCGTTATCCTTATTAATATTATATATATATACCTATATATATAGTATATAATATTATATATATAATATTATTATATATATATACTCATTATTATATTATATATATATATTAATATACTTATTTATTAATATCTTATTAATATTTATATTAACGTATATATACTATAATAATTATATATAAATATATACGAATATATATATTTAATATAACATATACTTATTATACTATACTATATAATTATATTTATATATATTAAATATATTGATATATTATACTATTATAATTATTAATGATTTTTATATATATTACGTCATACCTTGGTATACGATAAGTAATAAGTAGTAGATTAGAGGATTTACCAAGAACGTTATAACACTATTAATCACAATCCAATTATAATCATAATTTATAATTACGAACTTTTATATTATTTATATTCTATATATGCTGAGTTATTTATGATATACTATTTTTAGTTTACATATGTTATTAATTATTAAATATATTATTAACCTATTTTAAAATATTGTATAATTTTTCTTATATTAGTTATATTAGTTATAAAAAGTAATATATTAATCTATAATTATAAATTATAATTATTTACTATATATATATATTAATATATATATATACTATTAATATATATTAATTAAATATTATATATCATATTTATTAAATAATTATAATATATTAATATATACATATTCTTACTAATATCTATTCATTATATATTATACTATACTATCTATTTAATATATATTATATTTATTATATATATTTATTATAAATATAATATATTATTTTAATAATATATTAATCTATTCAGAAACCTATATATACTATTGTTTAACCGTTTATCATTCAAGTGATTGGCTATGTTGACAACTTCCAGCGCACGGTCTCTCTCAAGGGTGAGTCTTCTGCTACGCCATATAACAACTTAATAGCGACACTCACCATCATCTAGGTATAGCAGTTCGGTCCTCTTCGGGTGTCGGACTCTACGTCGACACTGAACATTCAAAAAACATTTGCTCAGTAGCACAGTTGGACAGGCTATATACTCTCGTCATCCTGTATATTTACGTTTATTTGCGCATTTTACGGCACAGTGTATTTCAATATCTCATCTGCCAATAGCACACATCAGTGGCACTCCTTCGCTAAACGATAAACAATGTCAAAAGAGCGGGACGAATACTTTAGTATTGTATCACTACATGTACAGCACTTAGATTAAACAATATTAATTAATTATTAACACATATTTGAAAAGCTCATCACTTATTCTCATCGCGGTGCGATGTGGTTTCTCGCATTGGAACGGCGCGGGTAAATAAAGAGTTAGTTTGACTATACTGAATATTATTTACTAACGCCCTATATAGGAACCTTTATCGAGGTATGGCAAGGTACACTCTTATACTAGCGTGTTACGCTGAAGCAGGGCCTTGCTATCACTAGAGGTCATCTACACAATATCTCATTATGTTACACTATTTACCACTATTGGTCAGGAAACCATGACAAATATTTTTCCCAGACGCAATTTTCGAATTCATCACGAGGGATTGAGAGTTACTTTATATCACCGATCTCAGGATTGAGGTTTTGGTAGTGAGTAAAAATGACATTGAAATATATTTATTATATATATAATAGGGTTAATATATATAATATTATTAATTATTTTTATTATATTAATTATTATATATATATTATAATATATATATATATATATATTTATATATATATAAAATAAATATTTATTATTATATATATATATATTATATATATTATATTATGTATATTAGTTTATATATATCATGGTTCATCGCTCATTCCATCTTTAATATATATATATTTATAATGTTATATATATTTATTATTATATATATATATATATAAATATATATATTATATATACTATATATATATAGTATATATATTATATATATTTATATATATATTATATAAAAATAAAAAATATACACGGTTTCTAAACATTGTTCCTACACTGAATTCTGTTTGCATATTGGCATGAATTTTTTGTCCTTCGCTCTTAGGGTAGTATTCTCAGGTTATAACTTGTAAGGGGTCTTTTATTCGTCCTTGGTGATGGGAATATGTTCCCACATGGTGGGGTGAATTCCGGGGTTCCACCCTCCCTTTTGGATAAGGTTGAAGCTGAAGGCTCTGAAGAGTGACTTGATAAACTGGTCGCCATAATCTCTGACCTCCCTTTCGACACCCTTTTCTCTGCCGTCGCTGACCGTCAGGTTGACTCTTCTCTATCTCTTTTCTATAGGGTATTTACTTATTTACTGCAACCGGGTTGCTTCTGCGACGAACTTGGAGCTCACGTCGCATTCCTCCACCACTGGTCGCCCTCGTAAAACAAGAGGTGCCTTGTTCTCTCATGAATTGTGTGATATGGAGACTCGAAGGACACCTCGTTTTGTGGTACCTCGCTGTTCTTTTTCCAGCCACAATCATGTTTTGTGACTCCTTAGCCTTCTTTTATTTTTTCTCCCGCAATATTTAATTCTTCCGGTCTAGGGTTTTCAGTCCTCGTCGTCTTGCGCTCCACTTCTGAGCGGAATTGCGGTTAGGCAAGGTCAGGTGGTTTACTTTCCATTTATTCCTTTAATTTTATTCATTTTTTTCTATGTAATTTTTTTTATTTGGGATTTATTTTGGTTTCTTTTTTGCCCCCGGCGTCCGTTTGAACAGGGCATTGCTCCGTGAAGTGTGGTATCATGTAAAAAGGGGAAATATATATAGTATTATTAGTATATATATATGATAGATATATATATATAATAGATAGTATATAGTATTTATATATATCACTATATAATATATATCTATATATATGTAAGATATATTATATATATTATATACAATTATCCATAATATATTATTATTACTATAGTCTGATTATATTGTATAAAAGTATATTATCATCATAATTAGTTTATAGCTTAATTCTAAATCCCCGAAATTATATCTTCCGGTCTAATTTCTTATAATTCGTGGCTGATTATTTTTAATTGTCACAGAATTCTTTCCCAAGCCCGAATTAAAAACAAAAAACGTTTTTCTTGGGAATATTTATTCAGTATGAAATATAGAAGAAGTTTTTTTTAATAAGAACACTTTAATCTTCTTAAAAAGATAAGAAGCAAGGCTTACTTCGAGGCAGTGTTCCTCTTTTATGCAGAGTTTATTGGACACGAGCAATGTGACGTTCGCTCTATTTACAGTGTTTTTTAATTCTCGGACATTTCTTATATTATTAATTAAATCATTTAAAGTTATTTTTTTTAATCTTTTTAAAAAATAAATATCTAAAAAAACTTCATAAAAATAACCAGTAAAAGTCCACAGGTTTTGTCAAACAAATTTTGTATAATGAGGTTAGTTATTCGAAGGTAAAGCCAGTGTCAGGAACTACCTCTCTTAACCTAATCTTGTCAGCTATCTTACTGCTAATTGTTAGAGTTACTAGTGTCTTTTTTCGATATTTTCATCTTTAGGCGTATTGTTATCATTATCTAATATATATTTTATTCATTACTGGGACATCTTAATGAGGTAAAGTAAGCAGATCAGGAGAAAGCTAGTTTCTTAACACCAACATACGTTTGCAAAGTGCTCCAATCCAATTTGAGGATGTTCTTCCGACAATCTGTCTGATTTACCGTAAGTTTGCCTCGTAAGAATTTATTGCACATATGTTTTTTAATCGTGTTTATAATTCAATAATAAATTGCAAACGCCGAAGGCTTTCGGTATTACCTTGTGGTTTTTTATCTTTACACTTTACACTTACACACCTACAGCACACACGAAGTGGCACTACTACACAAGCAGTTTGTTCACATACAACACATCAGGTCACACACACTAAGGCCACTGATCCGTTCACAACGGACTAACATCCATGCACACACGAGCATATATATATTATATATATATTATAATATACATATTATATATATAGATCATATGATACATATATATATTATATGATAATAATAACTACTATATACTTAATAATTAGATTATATATATATCATCAGGTAGTAATATAGTATACATTGTGATACATATATATAAGATATATATCCATATTATATATATGATACGTGTAAGGTATAGTAGAGTAGTATATTATTGATATATATATGTAAAATATGTTTTGTGACAATTTTAAACTATGATACTATATATATACCTAGTAGTAGGTATACTGACAGGGATGGAGAGAATATGGGTGTCCAAACCGCCGTTGACAAATCCACGTCATAAGATGTTACAGAATATCCTTTTCCATATTCCATGGGTCTCAAAACGCGGGATTATATCGAGAGGAGGCGGGCCCGATTTAGGTTATACTAGTGATGGTCGTATACACACAAGGCAGAAGATGGGGGATGTTCCGTGCTTGGCAGGCTCCAAGGTGCTAATTATGTACGAATCTTACATAAAAGGTAATGGGTTTGATCTATATATTTATTCCTTCGATGTATTCTAGCAATGTAATTATCCAGATAATAGTTGCTTTTTTTTTGTATACTTGTCTACTAGTGTTATAGGTCTATGGTTGTACCCCGAGCAATTAACCATACGCGTTTTTGTATTCTCTTAGGTGTTAATCATGTATTATATTAATTAATATTACATGCAAGTTTTATTATTTATATAATTATTTATTTATTTGTACTGTTTATGTATTGTGTATTAATTTATGTATTATGTTATTTATTGTTATTGCACTCAATATATTTTTATTATTAATTATTTTAATTATTGTATTATTTTTATTGATATTAGGCAAAATATATTTGGACATTTCTTCGAGACAGAATCCGTAAGATGAAACTTTATTTATTTTTTAGATTTTCACATTCAATAGGTAGTATTCACATATATATGATTATTTAATTAATTTATTGTTTAGCCCTCGAGTATTATTCATTCCTAGACTTGTACGTGTATGTTACGTTATTGTTATTGTTATTATTTTATTCTGGATATCATTAATCATTAGGTTATTATTATTATTTACTCTATTTCGCCATCTATTCCTTGGTGAACTGGTTTTTGGTATCCTTTCCTCCTTTCTTTTTTACTTTCTTATTAACTGATTTGAGAGGATTGAATTATATATTCAATTTCCATTGTATAGCTAAATAAGGCAAAAAGGGTCATTTATAACCACATTCTCTAACATTTATATAGCCTGCGGACAACTTCCAGTTGTAAGTTGTGTCATCCCTCCTATTAGTCATTCCCTAAGATGATAGATGATGAATCTTACTACTCAGCTACTCTTCCTAATAAATAATAATATAAGTATATAAAGAGTAAAAATAACTGTGAAATCAGCAAATTTTAATTGAGATATATAATAATAACACATAATAATTTCGCGGCCCAGGCAATGAGTTCATCGGTTAAGGAGCATTGTATGTTAAGTTTATAATAATCGTAAAATTATAATCCCCTAATATACAAATAATGACAATATACAATGATAATTTGATGTATTTTAATATTTATATGTGATGATATAGCGGATGTTTTACAATGAAATTTAATTTTTAATGCGGGAGTAATAAATCGAAATATGACAATTTGCATCACTAATCTTATTATTACGCGTCTAATAGGGGGATTTATTTATAAGAAATCTGATCCCATAATTTTTTTTTTAAGCTTAATATAAAAAAAAATATCATATATCTCTCTCCCTCCTTCTTCCTCCCCCGGTCCTTCCTCAAAAAATGGGGGACGAAGTGGGGGTGCGCAATACATGCACCATAGAATTAACGGCTAATGAAGATTAACGAAGTCCCACGGCAATAAATGAAGCGTATGTAAATATATCATTTCAATATAAAATGCCATCAGTACTGAAATCTCGTTGCAGACATCCTGATGTTTAAATAAGTATCTTCATAGTATCATTGATACGAGTACTCCAATTCTTTAATATCATGTGTTTTTTTCCAGACCCGCTTGGTTTCTTTTTACTTGATCCAGAATCGGGAGAACTTAGGACCGCTAAACCTCTCGATAGAGAATCTGTCCCAGATCCAGCAGGAGTTCTCATTCTTCAGGCTAAGGTATTATTATTATTATTATTATTATTATTATTATTATTATTATTATTATTATTATATTTTATTATTATTATTATATATTATTTTTTATTATTATTATTATTATTATTATTATTATTATTATTATTATTATTATTATTATTATTATTATTATTATTATTATTATTATTATTATTATTATTATTATTATTTTCTATTCTTCCTTTTGGAAGGAGTGTAGGGACTCGAGAGGAATTTATGCATTATTATTATTATTCCTATTCTTATTTATTTTATTATTATTTATTTATTATTAACATTATTTATTATAATTTGATATTATTATTTTTATTATTAATTTTATTAATATTTATTATTAATATTAATATTTTATTATTATTTATTAATTTATTATTTTATCTATTTTCATATATTTATTACTTATATTATTACTACTATTCTTTAATTATTATTAATATCTACAAAGTAATTCATGTCTTAATTTAACCTTAAATTTGTTGAATTGTTTTCTATTTTACCTCCTTATTTCTCTTCTTCAGTAGTAGGGACTCGAGACATATTTATGTAATATCAATTATTATTATTATTATTATTATTATTATTATTATTATTATTATTATTATTATGTGAATTTATATTACACTATTATTAATATTATTATTATTATTATTATTATTATTATTATTATTAATTTTTGAGAATATAATAGAAGGCAAATTATTCCTATTCATTTATGTATTTCCTGTTAATATTAATTCCTCACAAATCCAAATAATGATAAACGAAAGCAATTAAAAGCTTTGTTTTGTAACTTATTACAGGAGTATCCTTTTTATGTCAAGTGTATAGGACAATACATTATTATTATTATTATTATTATTATTATTATTATTATTATTATTATTATTATATATTATTATTATTAGTTATTATGATTATTATTATTATTATTATTAATTATTATATTATTATATTATTATTATTATTATTATTATTATTATTATTATTATTATTATTATTATTATTATTATTATTATTATTATTATTATTATTATTATTATTATAAGGCGTATGAAACCGTTAGTGGATCAAGAGCTAGGGATAACCACTCCGAGACGACGGTTACCATTAGCGTTACCATTCAAGACGTAAATGACGAGGCACCATCGTTCAATAAGAAAGAATACCGAGTGTTTATTCCTGAAAATCTTCCTCCCGAAACGCCTGTCCCTGACCTTGATATGGTCGTTAAGGATACCGATGTAGTAAGTTCATGTTATATTTAAATTTTTTTTTTCTTCGTGTTGTCCTTCATACATTTGTTGTTGGTGGTTGTTTTTGATAGTCCTTTGTAATGTCTTTTATGACTTCCCTGTTGTTCTTTCATTTGTTCTTTATTATTATTATTATTATTATTA
>JABUQX010005438.1:32500-42500 GCA_015478945.1 Trachelipus rathkii | reverse complement strand
GGTAACAAGCTATATCTGCCTCGATATGATTCGAAACATATAAGAAGCTATGGTTTTCATGAAGCCTTCAGATGTCCTTTAGTATTGATGAAGTACGGGCGTTGTGACTGTTAAAGGTCGACTTGACTACGAGTCCTCTGAGACTGTAGAGGCAGTTGTGGTTGTAATATATGATACTGGAGTGCCTCAGCTCTCATCAACTGCCACTCTCGTGGTACAGCTTCAGAATATCAATGATGAAGAACCAATGTTTGAAGAGCCTATTTACGATGGAAGCGTGAGGAACATTCTCCTCCAGGCCACGAAAGTTATTCAATTGAAGCGCCATTGAACGATAAAAGATTCATCTTGGAACTATCACCTATTCCCTTAGCAGGTAGTCTTCCAATTTTGGGCTAATATATAAGCTGTATAAAAATAAAGTTTGTTTGCAGTTGAGGTAAGATGAAGACTTGTAGTCAATTCAGTGAACAAATGTGTGAAGTATGGACAGCTGAGTTGCAAGTACAGGTAAATAATGAGAAATATAGAAAAACAACAAAAAAAAAAACATGCCAGACCTGTGTATTTATTGCTCAGGCAAAGATTAAAAAATAAATGATAAAATTTTGTTTTTTTGCTGATTTTCTTAAATTTTTGTGTATGTGTGTATCAAAACCATAAGCGATATTATTATTATTATTATTATTATTATTATTATTATTATTATTATTATTATTATTATTATTATTATTATTATTATTATTATTATTATTATTATTATTATTATTAATATTATTATTATTATTATTATTATTATTATTATTATTATTATTATTTATTATTATTATTATTATTATTATTATTATTATTATTATTATTATTATTGAACAGGGGACCACAAACAATATTTTGTAATCGATTCAGCTGGTGTTATAAGCGTGGCGCCAGGAGCTGATCTAGATAGGGAAATGCTTAGCGAAATGCGGCTGCGGGCAGTCGCAACGGACAGCGGTCCTCAAGATACTCGCAGACAAACATCTGTTCCTGTAAGTAATCTTTATTATTATTATTATTATTATTATTATTATTATTATTATTATTATTATTATTATTATTATTATTATTATTATTATATTATTAACAATAATAATGTTGTAGTAGAAAAAAGAAAATTGGCTACCTTATTATTATTATTATTATTATTATTATTATTATTATTATTGTTATTATTATTATTATTATTAGGTGCATATTAAAATCATAGACATCAATGACCACAACCCTCATTTCGATCAAAAAGTCTTTACTGCCTCTGTCGTAGAAAATCTTCCTCTTCATCCTCCGGTACCAGTTCTTCAGGTCAGGGCTTCTGATGGCGACGAGGGTCTCAATGCAGCTCTTGCCTATTCCGTCAGTGGTGGAACTGGCAAAGGTAGAGTCTACGAGTATAATATTTTATTACTATTATTATTATTATTATTATTATTATTATTATTATTATTATTATTATTATTATTATTATTATTATTATTATTATTATTATTATTATTATTATTGTGACAAACAGTAGAAGCATGTAGTAATTGTTTCAATATATTAATTGTGTTTATTATTTTAATAACGTTTATATTAGTTATTTTATAACAACATTATTTTCATTTCGTAAGCTGATGTTTGATGGTGAAGTTAACTTTAGCTTAATTTGAGTTTCTAAAACGATTCTGAAAATATTTAAGGTAGTTAAAGTATATTTTAAGAATTTTAAGTTTTCTCTTCTTACTGTTTGGCAACCAAAATATAATATATGTATACATTCCCAAATATGGTTAATGGGAAGCTGACAATATTTTAATGAACGTGTAACATTTGTCTCAAAAACACTTTGCTGTGAAAATTTTTGGGTAAAACTCCCAAAATTCTTTAGGGTGCCATCGTCGGGTAGATTGGAACAAACTTAGACATTTAATTTAAAAAAATTTTGATAACAAATCGAAGTATTCAGTAATGAAGTTTTCGACCGACATTCTTTATTCATTTTGATTAATAAAAGTATAGCTGATGAAAATGTACCAATTGAACTTATGGGAAATATAAATTTTGTTTTTTTCGTTCTTTAGATCTTTTCCGTTTGGACCGAACTACTGGTATTCTTTACCCGGCGCAGAAACTTATGGCTCCTGAACGAGAGGAGATATACGACCTCAATATTGAGGTCAGGGATATGAATGGAACAGGTAATTATAATTATTAAAAATTGGAATTTGATAGTTTCTTTTTTTATCATACCTGCATTACTAAATTTTAAAAATGTTTTTTTTGAATAATCTTAGTTAATTATTATTATTATTATTTTATTATTATTATTATTATTATTATTATTATTATTATTATTATTATTATTATTATTATTATTATTATTATTATTAGTAGTAGTAGTAGTAGTAGTAAGTAAATAATTTCCTCGGTATACTCATTGATGTTTCTTTATCAATAGGATCTACGGCAGACACAGCAAAAGTCATGATCACAGTTTTACCGAGAAATGAACATAAGCCAATTTTTGTAGTTCCTGCTTATCCAGCGTTTAAGGTTACGATTCCGGAGGTATGGCCAATGGTTTTTCTTTTGATTTTAAGTTAAAAAATTTATTATACGTCTCTTGAAAGGCAAAAGATGATAAGTCACAGTTTTGGTGAAATTAGGTTTCCAGTTCCAGTAAAACATTTTTACTGCTGAATCAAATGAAATTTGTTTCAGCTTTCTACGACGATTTTTGGGCACCTTAAATTAACCATACAGGGTAAAATAAACGAAAGCATTTTTTTTACTTAACAACTATTTTTAGCGTAATTTTAAACTATTGTTTTGAATATATAAAAAATAAGAATAAGGTAAAATATACATATGTTATAATTGAAATTCATGTGGGCTCGAAGCATTCATTAAAAAATGAAAATATATATATATATATATATATATATATATATATATATATATATATATATATATATATATATATATATATATATATATATATATATATATATATATATATATATATATATATATATATACCTTTGAATTAAAACCTTATTGAAACATCGACTATCGTTAAAAAAAAATATATTTTTATAGAGCTAGCTCTACATATATATATATATAGTATATATATATATATATATATATATATATATATATATATATATATATATATATATATATATATATATATATGTATATATATAAGAGAAAGTGATTTGTCCTTTAAACAAGATAGATTAATGAATTTAAGTTAGGCAAAATAAACTTTGAAGACAACGAATTGATGGATAGATGGATTGTGGACGGCGGATGTATGAAAGAATGTGCGAAAAAGATAGGACAATTAGTGGAATGGATGGATGAGTGGAATTTTCAGGAAGAGAAGGGAGAGAATATATATATATATATATATATATATATATATATATATATATATATATATATGAGCATATATATATATTTATATACATAAATATATTATATATATATATATATATATATATATATATATATATATATATATATATATATATATATATATATATATCATAGCTGGTGATGTTGCAACAGATTATCGGTTCTCCTAATCTCTTACGAAACCGTAAGAGTCGTAACTGTTATTGTGGATGACGTGGATGATCATAGTCCTTCATTTCCAGACGAAGAACCTAACAGGACATATTCCTTTGCAATTAGAGAAAATCTTCCTAAGGACTCTCTTGTTGGTACGTACATTTTTTTTTGCTATTCTTAGAATCTTGATATTATTATTATTTTCTCCGTTACCAGGTCAAGTGCAAGCACACGATCCAGATCTAGGAGAAAATGCACGGATATATTATCACATTGTAATGGGAAATATTGATAACAGTTTCAGCATTGACAAATCCAACGGAAACATTTTTACGACTCGACCTTTAGACAGAGAGCAGCGTAAAATATACGAAATTTTGGTCAAGGCCAGCAATGACCCTAATGAGATTTTAGAAAAATCATCAAACCCTTACGAGGAAAATAAAGAAACAATGCGAGACTCATCCGTAGCATTAGTCAGCATTTCTGTACAAGATGAGAACGATACACCACCCAAATTCTCAAGGGAAATATTTTATGCTGGTTAGTTTCGTTTTCGTTTTAATTGTAATAAAAGAAGGTTCATTCAGAATTCCATATCAAAAGTGAAATATAAATAAAATTTCTCAAAAAAATACGTAACAAAACAGGGATAAGAGTTTATGCTTAAGATTCATTATTCTAAGCTTACTATTACGATGTTGAGATTTTCGTAGTACTTATAAATGTAATAAAATAAATAAATTTTATTTTGAGAATTTTTTATTAAATTAATATAAAATATGAAATTAATATTTTTTTCTTAATCTTTATCATACATCTTTCAGGCGTTCCATATTCTGCTGAAGTAGAACATTTTGTACGAAATATTAGAGCTGAAGACGGTGACGCAGGCAAAAATGGCTCTTTGATATATTCTATTCGTTCCTCAACATTCTTCAGACCAGGTTATTAATTCTTTTTATAATTAATATATTATACATTTGATTTCGAATATATATATATATATATATATATATATATATATATATATATATATATATATATATATATATATATATATATATATATATATATATATATATATATATATATATATATATATAAATATATATATATATATATATATATATACATATACATATATATTTTTATATATATATATATATATATATATATATATATATATATATATATATATATATATATATATCGATATATATATATATATATATATATATATATATATATATATATCAAGCTACACCTTGACTTTCAAATATATACTTGCTATATTTCATGTTTCATGGTTTAGATCTGAATTTTAATTATTAATTATTATATTATTATAATTAATTATATTTAATTATTTATATACAGGAGAATCGAAGCCAGTCGGATCGATCGTTCCTTCTCCGTTTAACATGACGAAGGAAGGTCGTCTTTTAACTGCCACATTAATGGCTCCCTACAAACGACATAGATTCCTCTTAGAGGTACAAGCCAAGGAGGAAACAAAACCTCATCGAATTGATACTTGTATGGTCAATGTAAGTTTCAATTATTATTGATATGAGCAGAATATTTTGCCGTCTCAAAAATGTTTCATCTTTCAATATGATAAAGAATAAATTTGTATTGTATAATATTGCAGTTAAATGCAATTTATTTAAATAGTAAGTAAAGACATTACGGAAAAGTAGAGAAAATGGCGATAGATTTCCGTTCTTTATCGCAACAAACGTCAGTTCGAATTCCTGCGGAGACATTTTTCTTATTTTCCCGTTATTTCTTTATTTACTATATATATATATATATATATATATATATATAGCAGTTATATATATATATATATATATATATATATATATATATATATATATATATATATATATATATATATATATATATATATATATATATATATATATAAGAAGACTGATTGCGCCTATGGCCTATGCGCCTGGCGCACCACCGGCGCAAGGCGACAGGGCGCAACACCCTTTTGCTGGTGATCTGGCTGTGCTGCGCACAGCCACCTTTTGCGCCTATAGTCATGCCTATGAACAGGAACGAAGATTTTTTTTAACTTTAAAGTTAGAACTTAGAAGGTGGCAAACTTGCATCATCTCTAAACCAGTGGAACTTTATATACATATATACATATATGAGCATATATATATATATGAGAGATATATATATATGAGAGTTATATATATATATATATATATATATATATATATATATGTATACAAATGGAGATGAAGACAATCCTTTAGTTCAGTAGTTCTTCTGCCATTATATGATTTTAAAAATTTTCAACTTCTTCAGCGCGCGTGCTGAACCTCCTGGGAAACACATGGAACTGGCTAAGGACATTGAGGAGGAAGAGTATCGCAGATATTAGCCATTGCAAGCCTTAATTACAAAAAATACAAATGTGTTTTTTCTTCCTTATAAAAGCATGCTTTTATTATCGCACTAAAGCTTACTTGCAAATAAATTTAGCGAACATCCACCGGCCAGCGAAAAATCGTAGGCGCAAATTGGCGCATTAGGCGCTTTCAGGCGCATTGATGCGACAAAAATATAGGCGCATAGGCGCTAAGCGCACTAGGTCCGGCGGCATAGGCGCATAAGCGCAGCGCACTCAAAAAAATTATAGGCGCGCCCAGCTCTGATATATATATATATATATATATATATATATATATATATATATATATATATATATATATATATATATATATAAAAATATACACACAACACACACACACACACACATGAGAGAGAGAGAGAGAGCAGAGATTTATTTGGGGGCTGGATTTTTTTAAACTCCACATCGAATGTAAAAAATATACGGTTTAAACTATTATTAATCTATTGAAAGTTGGTAGTTTGAAAAAAGTTAGACTAGCCATACCGTGCGTAGCTTAACTGTAGATGAAACCTGACGATATTTTTTTTAAAATAACAAGAACGAATCTGTTTTATTAAATTTCTTTCTCCAAGAATGCAATATAATAAAATCGAGAGTTATGTGATATGTCAAATATATTGTTTTAGCTTTGAAGTCTAAAAAAATTCCAAAAAAATAAAAAAAATAAAAAAATAAATAAATAAATAAAAAAATCATATCCTCAAACCAACAGCTACAGGGAAGCTGAATACATTTTGTGAACTCTGGTAAAAAAAAATGTCAAAAAATGTACAAAAAATATTAATTAATAATTATAGTAATATGAGTAGAAAGCTTATATAGAGAATTTTTATAATGCTACTCAAGTTAAAATAAATAGACTTTTGTAGTAAATTTTGTTTTGTTTTTTTTAACTAAAGAATACTCCCAAGGGTATACTGCCGCACCGATGGCAGGAGTCGGGTCTTCTCGGCCTGGGAATCCACGGGCTGGACTATTTCTTCGGGAGAGGGTCTCCAGGATCCTGCCTCTTGGTATTTGGTGTCGCGGGGTTCCTCCGCCCTCCCCTACTGGGTATGGAAACGTCCCCCCCTCTCCGTCGGCTCGAGCCCCTCACATTGCCGTGTAATACCTTTACAACAATATATATATATATACTTATGTCCCCTGCCGGCTCGAGTTCCCCAAAGTTTCAATTTTATCTTTTTATTTTCTCTTTTCTTTTCATGCATTTTCCTAGCCAAAATCTTACAAGGATTCCAAACAAATGTATTCCCTCTTCTCGAAGGAACTGCAGTTGTTGATGAAATAAGATATTTATACATATATATATATATATATATATATATATATATATATATATATATATATATATATATATATATATAATAATAATAATACTAATACACACACACACATACATAATAATAATAATAATGTATATAGAAATATATTTGACTATGGTGAAGTTCAAAAAATATTTAAATGTTTTGTTTCATATAGGTATAAATCCAAAAGTAAACGGGATATTTATATTCTCTTTTTAAATTTCCTTCAAAATTTCCAATCCAAATTTCCATCTCACCCAGCCTTCACATCCAAGATTTAAGAGAAAATAAATAAATAAATAGAAATATATATATATATATATATATATATATATATATATATATATATATATATATAGTATATATATATATATATATATATATATATATATATATATATGTTAGATATGGGTATGGGAGCGTGACGAATGAAAGAAATGGAATAAAACAATTAGCACTGTTTGAAGAGGGTGGAATGTATGAAGTGGAATGCCGGCTAATGTTATATTTGCTAAATTTGCCATGAATTTAATGTGTTTTAGGATAATTTGTGGTTTGGAATAAATTTAAGTATTTAAAACAAAATTTATTCTCCAGGACCGAAATGTTGATGCATGTTGTTAACAACACTGGAAACATAGTACCTACGGAAGAAGTACTTCAGCGGGTGGACCGTGGTTACCCTTTACTTATGAAGTCAGAGATCACAGCAAGTATAAAAAATATTTATGTAAGTTTAACCTCGTAAATTTCCAATAATTTTAATTTAAAGAAAGTTCATATAAATTGAATTTTCAATATTATTGGCGTTGCTAATCTTCAAATGATTTGAAACTGATATCTCCATTTAGCTACATACAAAATGTTACAAGTGGAAAGGTCAATATTCTGTGAGGTGATATGATGGGTCACTGATAGCAAAATAGTTTATTTGCACATGTGTAGATTTCCAAATGATTTTCGAGATAAAGATACTTTAATATTAATAAAAAAGGCAGTTGATAATAGTGTTTGCTGCTTCAAAAAAAAAATAAAATAAAAAAAAAAAACTTTAAAGTAACATCAATATTGTTGGGAAACAACAAAAGTTTAATCCATTGCCTATTTTATTAATATTAAAGTAGCTCAATCTCGGAACCCATTTGAAAATTTATAGATGTATAAATAAATCAGGTTTCTTTTTTTTTCTTCTGTTTTTTGACTTACAGTGATCTATCTTTTAACCTCCGGCAATATTAACCTTTCCTCCTGGGACACCCTTTATCTGATAAATCATGCCAAAATTACGACGCTAAGATTCGACATTTTAATGATTAATTGTACTTTAAATATTATTAGACATTCTAATGATTAATTGTAATTTAAATATTATTATTATTATTATTATTATTATTATCTACAGCCTGCTCTTTTAAGTGAATCAAAAGCTGAAGTAGACGCTAGGATGGCTGGTCTAATTGCACTCGTTGTTGCTCTCTTCATCGGATTCATCTCTTTCATTGCTGTCTGTTGTTGTCTTCGATTCTGGTAATGGTTTCTTCAAAATTTGCAACTTACTTGTTTATCATTATTTATTATTTGATGCCAATAGTTGCAACCAGTACTTCATTGTGCTTATAATAGTATTTAATTAAATAAGTTCTACGACTAATTAATTTTATTAAGTTGGGTATAAGTACATTGGAGTTTATAAAAGTATTATTTAATTAATAAGTTCTTTGAGTAATTCATTTTATTAAGTTGGAACTAAATAAAACCTACAAAAAGTTTGTGAAATATGACAATCATACCAATAAGTTTGTAACAAGGTTAATTAATTACTTGGATGTATAATATTATCAGTTGCATCAGTTATTATTATTATTATTATTATTATTATTATTATTATTATTATTATTATTATTATTATTATTATTATTATTATTATTATTATTATTATTATTATTATTTTTATTATTATTATTATTATTTGTTTTTTTTTACATATTTATTTATTCTATTATTTTGCAGGGTAATGACACCAGCGAAATCAAGAGAACATCTGATCCACCGTGTTGTTGATGATGATCTTGGTCTAAATACCACAGAAAACCCTTTGTGGGTCGAACAGTAAGTTTTATTATTATTATTATTATTATTATTATTATTATTATTATTATTATTATTATTATTATTATTATTATTATTATTATTATTATTATTATTATTAGTATTATTCTTAATCTTATTAGTAATAGGAGTAGTATATAAAGTAATTATAATAAGTAATAATTAATTATTGAGAAACAATATTTATGAAATTTGTAACATATTATTATTATTATTATTATTATTATTATTATTATTATTATTATTATTATTTTTCTTTCCATGTGGGGTAGGGGTGAGTAACATGCGCGGAAAATGGAACAGTTAAGTAAGAGCATGACGTAAGTCATACCTTTAAGTGACAGCTCGTCGTAGTAAAAAATTTTAACCTAAGGCTTCACACAGCGACGGACCCTCACTGGCATCTCCTCAATGTGGTGTTCATCCCCTGGGCCAGGCCCACAACTATAACGCCTCACAAAAACCCTGCCATTCACTCCTATTATGCAGCTTTCCTCTCGCCTTTGCCAAACTCACATTCCTTTCTTTCAAACAGTCCTTTAATGAC
>JABUQX010005437.1:17500-33173 GCA_015478945.1 Trachelipus rathkii | reverse complement strand
ATTTTGACACTTTTTTGAACTCTTTATTAAAAATTTCATTTTTTTAAAAATTTTACTTAATATAAGTAACTTTTTATTACATTTAAATTAATTATGCAATAAAAATGTCGTTACAATACGAAATAATGAAAACATGGTGGTCCGAGCCACCCCATCAATTTTACGGCGGGGTGAATCGACCAAAAGCAGTGTTCAAGTATTACTAATACTGCTTTGATCAAAATTTCACTTCAATAGCTAAAGCTAATGTCATACTGAGTGTATCCACTGAAAAATAATTAAAACTCTAATCCTAATTTTTCATTTTATAACGAAGTTAAAAACTCATTTTCAAAAGTAGTTCTATTAGGTTAGCCTTTGAAATCTCTAATTTTCAAGAGTTTTTAAAATGTAAAACTTTCTAGAATTAAATATGATCTAAAAAAATTAGTACTACCGCGTGGCTATATAAAATGAGCTGTACTTTTTTAATTATTTTTATTTTATTTAGAGTGGACTGAATCACCCCTCCTAAAGAGGCGGTACATATTTTGCATATTATATGGTATATATATATATATATATATATATATATATATATATATATATAGTATATATATATTATATATATATATATATATATATTATTATATATATTTTTTGCCAGTATTAAGATTAAGTTTTTTACTATAAAGAAAAATATGAATAATCAAAACTAATACATGAACTTACTAAAAGAAGCCTAAGCCTAAAATTTTGAATTATAATTGCACAGATGCAGTGAAAAATTTGGTACCTTTTGGTTAAATTATACATTACTAAATTTTATCCATGGTACCGGTAAGGTGGTAGTATTTCTTTTAAGTGTTTTTATTTTATATGAAATTTAAAGAAAGGCTAAGTTATGAATAATTTGAAACCTTGCACCCTGGAAGCTGGTACCTATTTTTGCTTATAGATCATGATGAAAGCTGTAAAGAAGAAATGTGATAGAGAATTTGATTTCTGGGTTTAATCATGTTCGCTTACAGTGACCCAAATGTTGCTATTCATCATATATTGGCTAATGAATCATTTACCAAATTATAGAATTTAAATACTGAAACAGATCAGTATTGACAATTTGCTTAGCCAGTGGTCTCCGTGGTACATATTCCCTGGGGCACGCAAAGTGATATTTAGGGGTACGTTTGAAGAAGTAGGCTTAGAGTAGCGCATACCACAGCAATTAAATGGCTCCCATTTTATTATGGTATGTAGGGCTCCCATGACTTTCCCAGTGCCTAATGTTCGCCTCTTCTTTCTGCATTCATTTCACACTCATCCTCCAGATAAAGATTCAAAGACATCCACACCTTTTATCCACATATCATATAAACATACTTATATCCACACCCTCCTCTAGACAACATCTTACAGACATCCCCATCCCTTATATCCCCAGTGTGTGGGAGAAAGAATCTGCCCACATTGTATGCCGTGTGTGTCATAGAAGGTGATTCAAAGGGACTGTGGTGTGCAAAGTAGTTTGCAGCCACCACTACCACTTATCTTTGCCAGGAATGCTAATGCATGCATCAGATAGGTTGGGTCGTGATCGCCGTAGTTTGCCTCTTCACATATTTTGGCAAAATGTATGAATTCTATGGCATATAAAATGTCAAAGGAATAAATGTTAATAAGAGATAGAGGTGATATATTAAAGCAAAATGACTGCTTTGTTGTAACTTAAATAAAGATGAAAGGAAAATGCTGAAACTAGTGCTGTAGTAAATGTGTGTTATTTAAGTTAAATGAGAGGGGAGAGAGAAGAGTTAAATTTGACTATACTGTAGCCAGAGCATATGACTTGTGTGTGCGAAAAATTAGAATCTCCACTTGGTTGTATTTGAAAGTGAAAGTTGGGTCAAGGTATGGCCAAAGACATATATCCATCTGAAGGTAATGTTGAAGAGAATGATTTTCTGGGATAATCTGAATGATTGATTGTTTTTGGATGGGGTGAGTAGGAGCTTGAGATTGTAACTAAGACCAAATGGTTGATAGGTGACTTAAGTGATGTATGGTAAGATCTATTTCTGGTGCTATGCTGAAATAAGCTGGAAGGTGACGATTTCTATGATGGGAGAGAGGTATGTGCAAGCATTTTCTTAAACACAAAGAGTATTCATAAGTATGCCAGAGGAAGTGGACTTCGAAAATCTGCATAGCATTGGCAGTAATGAAGAGGTGATAGTGAATGCTTGTGGGTTTGATGGTAGAAGGAATAGGGTATTTTGGGGATGAGGTCATTAGTAAGGGAGTGGAGGGTTTGGCAGAGCAGAAAGCTAGAAGAATGGAAATCCAGGATCTGTAGAGAGAAAGGTGATATACTCCTTATAGATATGGGAAACCAGCAATTATAGGGGAATCGGTGCGGCTTATCTAAGAAAGATATTGTATTTTGTCAAAGAATTAGTCAATATGACCAAAGTCTGATTGGTGAAGAAAATGTGTTTAAAAGTGGTAGAGGATATGTATCAAATCTCTACATTGAAACAAATGATTAAGATAATGAGGGAGAATGAAGAATAAATTAAATTTAGGTTTTATGGATTTGCAAACAGCATATTATATTTGACAGCATCTTATGGTGTGGTGTTAAAGTATAGCAGGTGTTGGTGGTAGGCTTCTGAACAGAATCAAAATATGATGATAGTGAAGCATGTGTAAAATAAATGGAGTCGAAGTTGATTCATTTTGATATATTGAGGAGTGAGGCAGTGTATTTGCACATGTTTCCTTTTGGTTATTCAATTTGTAGGATGGGGCTATGAAAGAATTAGAGGTGGGAAATGGCAGGAGATGGTGTTAAATTGATGAGAATTGCTGAGTAGCGTGGCGACCTAAGAGAGTTGAAAGGATTGGTAAAGAGATTTTGCAGGGTTTGTAAAAAAGGGAGGAGTTTGAAAGTAATCGATAAGAGTGTAAGGTTATGGTTGCAGTGAGGACAGCCTCAGTAGTTGGTGAGCAGCTGGGAACAGCGTGTCAAGAGTTTAAATATTTAGACATATGTATAGTTTAAACGGATGATGCTAGAGTGTAGAAAGTTGTGAATTAGAACATTAGAACATTAGAAATATAGAGACAGTAAGAAGCCACATGATCCTATCGATACTGTGCTAGTCAAACGAATTTTAACAAACATGTTTCCTTATGAAACCAAAGGCTCCTAGGCTTGTCAAATTCCTGTAACTAAAATCCACCAATTTGGCTGAATAAAAAAAAAAAAAATATGATACCAAACTATCCATATAATAGGTTAGCGGTTATTAACAAATAAAACAAGTTAGGGAAACATAAACAGGTGGATGTAAAGGAGTAAGTCTTGAGTGTGAGAGAGGTTTTTGGGGAGTAATGCAGTACAGTATTCAGTTAATGTATAGTAATGAGACCATGGTCTGTATAAGATGTATAGATCTAAAGTACAATGTGTTCAGATGGACAATTTTTTTTTTTTATTAAAAGAACATTCTTCATGCAGTTTTTAGCTTCAATTATTTTAAATATATACCTTTTTTAATCATCTGGATAATATTTTAATATTGAAAAATTTATTAAAGTGTACAAATATTTCAATATTCGATCCAAAATCGAGTGGAGAATAAAAAGCACATTGTTTTTCAAAAGTATCTTACTTATATTTTATTTGAATTCAAACAGAGAATAGAAGAATAGAAATGAACACTAAAGACATATATATATATATATACAAGTTATATAAAGAAAGTATATATATATATATATTGTTGTTAAGAATAGAGTGCTATATATATATATATATATATATATAAATGTTGTTATATATATATAAACATACTATCAAAAATTATATTTTTGCATAATTTTCGATAGAAGAGGCTCTTGACGCCACCAGACTATTTTTAGTTTTTTACACTAAAGTACTATAATATTTAAAATAGATAACTATAATTGTTCTTCCGGTTGACGATTTCCTAAGTTCATTAGAGTTATTAGAGTACACGATTGGAAGGCCTTCCTAAATACTCTTTTGGAGAACAATTACTTAAATTATCATTAATTAAGACAGTTATTATGACAAGATGATGATTTATTATTACGGATAGGAATTTCCAAAGGTTTTTGAAAGGGTTTCCTCTCATTTTAAAGGATTCGTTAATCCTTACTTTAATTAACTTAAACTTTATACAAGTTAACTTTAACCGTCTTAAAGAAGCTGTGATCGAAGTGGCATAACTTATTGAAAACTGCCGTGATCAATTTAATTAACATTAATAAAAAGAAAAAGACACTTATTGTTTATCTTTCACTTTAAGTTACTAAACGGAGTGTATTTTAAATACATAATACACAATACTAGTTCTATACTGACAAGTTACTAGCAGAATACTGACGGAGTACACAATACGTGTTGACTAAGTACGTAAGAACGGCATACTGTTCAAATACTGGAAAAATTTTATACTGGAAATTCATATACTGACCGCGTTGGTGTCATGTGACCTGGCGGATGAATATTACTGCAATATTTAAGTCGAAATTTTACTGTTATTTATTTTTACTGTGGTTTAATATTTAATGATGAAAAATGTACAATTTCATGAATAATTTTTCACACACTCCGGGCAGAGGATTGCTTCAAAAAGAAGCAATACAATACCCTTTGTGTTTACTTAAGTTGGAAGCCATGTTCCTTATTTATATATATATTTATTTCATTAGTTAAAAAATATATTTTTTTTTTTACTTTTCTTTTACTTTGAAACCTAAATCTACTCTATGGTCATCTAAACCAACTTTTATCTTTATTTATGCAATTTATCTATGATCTTAAATTGGATTGTATAACCGCCTCTGCTTAAAGATGTTTTCCTCATAGGTCTTATTATTATTTTATTATTATTAGTTTTATCTGAAGCATCCAGTCTTGCTGCTGTTGCTCATCCCAAAGTTAAAGTGTTGTAGGCACAGGTGTTACACTTGATAAACTACCACCTCCTGTATTTAATTCGAGGGGGTAAAGGTTGCTGATTGAATGCAATCCTACTTCACCAGAACCTGTTTTTAATTTGACTGATCTGATGTTATTATCGTGACCAATTATAACATCCAACACTCTACCTAATTTCCAAAATGGGCGTGGTTTATTGATGTCCTTTATTAGCACCACATCACCTATTTTTACTTTATCTTCCCAAATACCCTGAAACAAGTGTCTAGACCGCTCCCGGAGACTTAGGAGATATTCCTCATGCCACAAACACCTGAACTCTTCATAGAGTTCATTTTGTTTTATGAGGGTAGAATCTAGTACCTCCTTGTTGGGTGCACTGCCCATCTGATATTCTATATCAAAATTACTTTTAAATATTAAATTACTATTAAACATGACTTTCAAAAAACAATTGGGCGTTATTGCCTCCAACTCAGAGGTACCAGATCTATAGGTTAGGGGTCTGGAATTGATGGCATTTTCTATGTCAGACAGAGTGGTTAGAAGTTCAAAATAGGTCACTTTACTCTTTCCAACAGCTTTATACAGACACTGTTTCATTACTTTTATTAACCTTTCCCAATGGCTACCTTGCCATGGAGAAAAAAGGTTAATTTTTACATGTTTGATCTGATTTTTATCAAACTCCTCCTTGAAAGCATTGGTATTAAAGGACTCTTCTATTATATTGCACCCTTTATTAAAATACAAAGCATTGTCACTATAGATGTACGATGGTATACTAAATTTGTTACAAAACCTTTTGAAGGCTAACAGAAAGTCAGAGGTGTTCATAGAGGGTACTAGTTCTAAGTGTACAGCTCTGATGTTTAAGCAAGTGAAAATTAAGATATACATTTTCTCTAACTTTGAGGTGTTGTTTTTGACATATATATGAGAGGTGAAATCAATACCTGTGTGTTGGTAAGGTTTTATGAGATTCATGTGTGTTCTAGGTATGTCAGTGAAACGTGGGTACCTGTAAGAAAGAGCATTGTACTTCTTGCATGTAATGCACTCTAATAAAACAGATCTTACTGCAGCTCTACCCTTAGGTATCCACACACCTTGATTTCTGATGTAATTAAGAGTAGTACCAATGCCAAGGTGCTTTACTTGCTCATGGGCATATTTAATAAATAGCAATGTAAAGCCATGATTTCTTCCCATTAATATGGGATTAGCTTGTTCATAGCTAATAAGAAGAGCCTTATTAATCCTGCCCTTACTTCTTAAATAGCCTTTTTCGTCAAGGAAAAGATTCAAGTTCAAAACTAAGGGAGGAATTTCTGAGTCTTTCAAGGAAGTTACTTTTACCTTCTGTTTATATTCATTTAAAAAATTAATTTCATTAGCAAAGGATTGAAGTTGATTTATTTTAAGCCAATACCTTACAGACTTTTGCTGGTAATCTATATTTACTTTAATTTTACTAAGCCATTTAAAAATCCAGGCAGTGATTCTTAAGACTTTTCGATAGCATGAATATTTACTTAAATCTAAAATACCAATACATGAATTATTAACAATATTTATATTTACCACTAATAGAGGTAAGGATTCTTGTGGTACACTCAACATAGGATACTTGGGCCAATTGTCTAAATTTGGTTAACGAAACAGGACCATGATACCACAGAGCAAATATTTCTTTGTATTTTTTAAAAGTTAAACCCCTAGTTAAAAAATCACCAGGATTTTCTGCTGTATTTACATATTTATAGTACACATTTACTTTGTACTTCTTACTGATGGAAGTAATTAAGCCATCCATTTCATTTATTCTATTTTTTAAAAACTTAGATTTTACTTTGGTTTGTCTGGTTAATAACCAGCTCAAAACTACTTGTGAATCCACAGCAATATTAATGAATTCAAAATAAATATTACTATATGCTTCCAAAATATTAGGTAAGCATTTCAAGGCCAAAATAACCCCCATCAGCTCCAGGGAAGGGATACTTAACTCCCTAGGCCTATTGGCAGGAGCTACCTTGGCTTTAGCAAATATAAAGGAGCTTTTATTATCATTATCCACTCCATAACATACAAATCCATAAACACTTTCAGAACTGTCACAAAAAAGATGTAAGCCATACTTATTCCCTTCAGAAAGAGCCCTCCTAGGTATTGCAATCGTATCCAGATGTTCGCAGTTATTGCGCAGTTTATACCACTCTTTCAGTATCTCTTCAGGCACTCTTTCTTCCCAAGCCAAATTTTGCTGCCACACTTGTCTCATCAACAATTTACCCCTAACCAAAATAGGAAGAGCAAAGTTAAGAGGATCGAAAAGCTTGGAAATCTCAGACAACAATTGACGCTTAGTTGAAATACTCTCCAGATATTCTACTTTATTGATATGCATACAGTCAGTCACCACATTGAAACTATATCCCAAGATCTTTTCATAACAACTAGAATGCTCTACAAAGGAGTTTTCTTCCTTGAACTTAACACGCAAAGCATCCGAGTTGCTATTCCAAGATCTCAAGATAAAACCCCCTTCTTCCATTCGTTTCTTACATTGATGATATATACCTACTATCTCACTTTCTTCTTGCATGCTTGTAAATATTAAATTATCCACATAGAAGCCTGAGGATAATATTTCAGTACATCTATCATGTGGATACTTAGAAGCATGATATTTCATTATATAATGCAAGATAAATGGGGAAGATGTAAACCCAAATATTAATGTTAGGTACCTATAAGCTTCCAGTTGCCCGTTATTAAACCACAAGAAAGTGAACCTATTCATGTCCACTTCTTCTTTTAACCTAATCATCAAAAACGCCTGTTTTACATCGCTCATCACAACAGTACGATTCGTTCTGAACACAAGTAGTAGCTTTAAAAGTGAATTCATGAGGTCATAACCACTGTAAGCTGCTTCATTCAAAGATGGAAGAGTTTTATTACTTTTAAGGGAACAATTAAAAACTGGTCTTATTTTAGTAGTTACTTGTTCTGATTGCCTTATTATAGGGCGATGAGGAATGAATTTATATTTACAAATATCTGAAGGATCATTAAAATTTATATTTACTTTTTCAATTATTCTATCATTCAATTGATCTTCAAAGACCTTATTGTATTTACTTATTAAATTATTTTGAGTTAATTTATTAAACACTCTATTAGCTATATTTAAAGATATTTTAAAATTATTAGGAACTAATTCTATTTTGTCTTCATACCAAGGAAGGCTTACATGATAATGGTTGTCTTTGAAAATCATATTCTGATTAAATAATTGAACCTGACATTTATCTACAGTGTTCAGAATGTCTTCGTCTTGCTTGATACCTAAGGATTCCAGGCTAAAAAGATTTTCCAAACCATTGTCAATATCTGAATCCAAAAACTGTTCAATGGGATTGAAATAACTTTTGGATGGTTCTAATACAAAATACACTTGTGTATTCAGCCTTCTGTTATTACATTTAGAATCATTTTTAGGATATGGCATTATTTGTTTCAACTTTTGACTGAGTTATGAAATTATTAACTTTTTTACTTTTTCTGGCTTCAACCAAACGTACAATTTGTTCTCTACTTAAAAAATTATAAATATTACCTATTGGAATTAATTTATTATTGCCAATATGTAAACAATGACCACTTGCAAAAGGTACAGTCTGAAAGGATGGAAACAAGTCTATAATTTCTATACCAAGTAAAACATCTACTTTAATATGACTATTTACATGTGAATCATTAAAATTACTATCTGCAAAATTTAAACCATTAAGTTTCATATTTTTAATAACATCAGGAATGCCATCTACTTTATAATTTATATTTAATTCATCATCTATTAGAAAAGGAATGAAAACTATTCTTTTAAAAACTCTGACTCCAATCAATGTTTGATGAAACCTTTTAATTTTAGAACCAATGAAAGTTTGAACTTCATATTCTATTATAGGAAGACTATTTATATTAGATATTAGCTTTTCAGCAGCTTCTCTAGAGATATAAGATCTACTTGACGCTGTATCGATTAAACATCTGAAAGCCTTTTCTTTACCATTGAAAACCATATTTAAAGAAGTGGTAGGCGGAATATATTCATTCTCTAAACTTTGATGAAAAGTTATGAAATAATTGTTCGTTTTATTTACCACCTCACTAACATTAACAATGGTTGTATATGTGATCTACTTCCACATTTACACGGAAACCTCATTTTATTATTATTACCAAAACATTGTGCTTGTGGATGATTGCCAGCACACTTTTCGCATAACCCCAACTCTTTTACTCTATTAATTCTGCCTTCAAAATTGCTATACACAGGACAAAGTCCTAAAGAATGAGGCCCAGAACATAATTTACACTTTTTTTCAACCTCTTTTACTTTACTCGAGGTTTGAAAATTTGCCAAAGAATGTTGTTTACTTGTAGCATTATTTTGAGATGTTTTTTCTTTTTGAGTAGTAACAAGTGTATTTTTGCTTTTGAGTTTGGCACTTACTGTTCTTTCTGAGGAAGAACTAGTACTAATTAAGGTTTTAACTATATCCTGATAATTGTCAAGAATTTCATTAATATCAGGATAATTGTGCCCTACTTTTCTTATCAGGTCCTTCAAAAATACTTTAGGTAGCTTTTTTACTACTATATGTGACAACAAGCAACAGCCTGGACTCTTTGAGATAGTAAAATCTAATTTATGAACTTTAAGATCATAAATAATTGCCCTTATTTTATTCAATGCCTTTTTTAAGGATATAAAATCTTTATCATATTTGGATTCTATATTAATAGCTATCAAAGAGGCAAACAAGTCATTTGTTATAGTTGTTACATCCAAATATTCAGCTTTCAACAATTCTAATGCTACTTTATAATGTTCAGGTATGATTGATAAATGTGAGACAATACTTAAAGGATAATCCTTCAAAAAACTTAAAAGGTACATTAATTTAACAGAGTCATTAAGTTTAGGGTTATTTCCAACAATATTCATAAACTGATTTAAAAAAACTTGAAAACTAATTTTATTTAAATTTCCATCAAAAATAGAACAACTCATTGTGGGCAATTTTACATTAGTAGTGTGATCAATGTTATTTAAGGCTTCCACAAAACTATCAGAAATATTAGGTTCTGTTTTAACAGTCTCTTTACTTAAAATAAATTCATTAAAAACACTTAATTTAATTTCTAATTCTAAATAATAATCACTTTGACTTTCTATTTCAGAGTCCATATTTAGGCCTTCAAGCTCAGATTCCATCAATACATCAATCATGCTTTCATCAATTTCTTTGATTTTTAACATCAAATTATTTATTTCATTTATTTGAGATTTGCAAAAAATAATACCCAAACTGTCATTAGTTTTCAATTCATTCAATTTATTTACTATTTTAGTAATTCGAGTCTTTATATTAGACCTCAACTTTTTAAATTTGATAAATTTGTCCATTTTGTTCAAAAATGCTTAATTCTAAAATATTTGCTTATAAATATACCTGATATTGTGTCACCAATATGAATTAAAAAATATATAGGCCTACAACTACCCTAGGCCTTCACAAAACTTTTGTCAAAAACTGATTTTCAGCTCTAGGGTTAGCCTATTTTTCAAACATTATTTTTCATTTTCATTAATTTTACCAAAATTTTCAAGGAAAACGCAAACACACTGCTTTGTTTATATTACAAAACATTAATCACTAGAAATAATTATATTATTATTACAAATAAGCTTCAATAATGCGGTCAAAATTAAATACGTTATCATTAACACTTCAACAATCATATACTAAGAAATATCGATTATTTAAAGTATGATATTATAATCGATATTACAAAAATATCGATTATTTAAACTATGATATTATAATCGATATCACAAAAATATCGATTATTTGGAAGAATGATATTATAAATATCGATTATTGAAAATAATATAGCAATATTAAAATCGATTATCCTATTACTATAAAAAAGACTATTTACAAAAACCTTTCAATACCAATGGAATTCCCCACCATTTTGAACACGTGATTTAATTTATTGCGGCACATGTAACGAGAACAAAACTCTTTAATTATAACTTTTAAGTTTCTACACAAGTTTAAATTTTTATTAACTTTTCACTTTTAATTAAAGCACTTGTTCAATTAATTAGGTAATTAACTTTTCAAATTATGCACTTGAAGAAATGTTAAAAAGTTAAGGGTTTTTTAATAACAAAATTTTCAATGTCTAAGGCTTTGAAGTAACCTTTTTAAATTAAGTAAAGCGATCGCATAGATCGCAAACCCTTTCAAATATATCAAAAATTATATTTTTGCATAATTTTCGATAGAAGAGGCTCTTGACGCCACCAGACTATTTTTAGTTTTTTACACTAAAGTACTATAATATTTAAAATAGAGAACTATATTTACCTTTAATAATTGTTCTTCCGGTTGACGAATTCCGAAGTTCATTAAAGTTATTAGAGTACACGATTGGAAGGCCTTCCTAAATACTCTTTTGGAGAACAATTACTTAAATTATCATTAATTAAGACAGTTATTATGACAAGATGATGATTTATTATTACGGATAGGAATTTCCAAAGGTTTTTGAAAGGGTTTCCTCTCATTTTAAAGGATTCGTTAATCCTTACTTTAATTAACTTAAACTTTATACAAGTTAACTTTAACCGTCTTAAAGAAGCTGTGATCGAAGTGGCATAACTTATTGAAAACTGCCGTGATCAATTTAATTAACATTAATAAAAAGAAAAAGACACTTATTGTTTATCTTTCACTTTAAGTTACTAAACGGAGTGTATTTTAAATACATAATACACAATACTAGTTCTATACTGACAAGTTACTAGCAGAATACTGACGGAGTACACAATACGTGTTGACTAAGTACGTAAGAACGGCATACTGTTCAAATACTGGAAAAATTTTATACTGGAAATTCATATACTGACCGCGTTGGTGTCATGTGACCTGGCGGATGAATATTACTGTAATATTTAAGTCGAAATTTTTTACTGTTATTATTTTTACTGTGGTTTTAATATTTAATGATGAAAAATGTACAATTTCATGAATAATTTTTCACAATATATAGTATAGTTGGTTATAAATTGTGACAAATATTATATTTATGCTATAAATATATATATATATATATACATATATTATTATATATTATTATATATATATATATATATATATACATATATATATATATATATATATATATATATATATATATAAGTAAAATATATATATATTATTATATACATACATATATATATATTATTATAGGTATATATATATGGGTTGTTATATATATTGTCGCTACTAATTCAGTTAAGAAGATGTGGGATGGAAGGGAACTGTAGAGTAGATAAAGTGGTAAATGTTGGACTTAGAGTGATGAGAATGTTAAGCTGTTTAGCACCCTGTTATTAAAATTTTTAATGATTTGTCTGTGTGAATCTAAAGAAGCCTTATGAAGTGACTGATGATGTGGTTTGGCATGGTGTGCCAAAGGAGGGGTTTGAAAGTAACGTGATATAAGATATTGTGGTAAATCAGAGAAAGAGTCCATGGTCTAGTTATATTGGTCTGAGTTAGCAATTAAAGTGTAAGTAATCTATTTTTAATAATTAAGGTATATATTAAATATAGCAACAGTTGATGGTAGCGCACAGAAAGCTGTGAATGGTAGAAGAAGCACTTGCGCGTAAAACCCAGAGCAAAGACCAAGTCTTTGGAGCTTCCGTTATTGTTTTTGATTAGAGGGTATGTTGTTGCCTGTACACAACAAAGAACTAGGGTAAGTGGAATGAAGAGTTATGATCTAAGCAAAAGATATGAGAAGAACTTATGTGTGCTGTGGAATGTGAAATTTACTAGATGTAAAGAAGAGGGATAAATGAAAGAACAAATGTAAGAGCACGACATGATTTATTCAGTTGATGGATGATATTCAGTTATTGGCAGAGTGCGTTGTGAGACCCAAAGAAAAAAGTGGATTATCAGTAAAGGCAGAACGGAAGGAGAGAAGGTATTTTGGCAGAGGTTGAGGAAACAGCGTTATACACGGTGATGAATAGGAGTTTGAGACGTTGTATACCGGTACAACATATTATATATGTCGATATATACATATTATATATATATATATATATATATATATTATTGGAGTTATATATATATATATATATATATATATATAGTATATATATATATATATATATATATAAGGTTATATGTTATATTATTTATTTATTTATTATTTTATATATATATATATATATATATATATATATATATATATATATACATATATATAATATATATAAAGTATATACATATATATAGGTATATATATATATATATATTATATATATACATTATATATATGAATAGTATATATATATATATATATATATATTGGTTATTATTATTATTGTTGTTATTATTATTGATATATATTATATTATATTACATATAGATATTATTATATTATGTTATATTATTATTCATATATATATATATATATTATATTATTATTACATATAAAGATATATATATATATAAAGATATATATATATATCTATATATATATATATAGTATATATATATATATATATATACATATATATATATATATATATATACATATATATATATATTATATATATATATTTCTATATATATATAATAAATATATATATATTATTGTTATTATATATATATATATATATATATATATATATATATATTACATATATACATATATATATATACTATATACATATATATTATATATATATATATATATATATATATATATATTATTATATTATACATACATATATATTATTATTATTATATATATATTATTATTTAAGCGACATATATATATATATATACATAAGAAATTTTACTTGAATTTTTTTCTCTTTTTGAGTCACTTCATATGTGTCACAATCTGGAGCAAAATGGATAAGTTTAAACCTGTTTTTCAGTCCCTTACAAATATTCATCAATGTCTTCGAGTTATTCTTCATCAATAAAGAAGCATTGTCTTTATAGATAGAGCCAACAAAGATTCTAAGAATCCAAAGTTGATGTTAAGTGGAAAATCTTGTATTGCATTCTTGCTTATGGAGTAAGCACAGCACGCACTGATTATGGTATATTTAAATGTTATTTTTGGTTGCAAAATTCTTCATCTTTACACCAGGTAGCAATTTAGCATTTAGTGGAACTTGTTATTATAATGGTTTTTTTATTCTAGGCTCATGATATTTTTGATCTTTGAAATGATTAAGGAATTTAGAGTCCTTTGGGCTACCAGAACATTTCTTCTGCACATTCTGACTTGTTAAAAAATTGTAATTTCACACCATGTGGAATGCAAGTCTTCGTGAAGAAAATCTCCGCCAGTTCTTCCTTCACCAAAGTCATTGTTTGGTCTCTAGTCTTAGTTACTGAAAATTTTAATGATGTTTGCAATCAAACTCCTTATGTTGGAAATTAGCTGAACTAAATGGTATTATCCTGAAAGAAGATATTAAAAGCATATAGAGAAAGTTCTCAAGATTACGAAACTTTAAAAGAAAACCTAAAATTAATTCGAGATACATAATTTCTTTGAACGGATTTGATCAATATGCAAATTGCTTAAATATCGTTAACGGAAATGTAACAAATTCTCAAAGTTCTTTCCCCATGATAGTATTAGATCCATTATATGATGAGAAAATTATTTTAAGTCTGAAAATGACTGTCAAGGTGGTCGAGGTGGCAATAAGTTATGCTTAGATCAATGTACTCAGAAAGTATTCTTCAAAGACTTTAAATGGTTGCAGTAAAAGGCTTCTAGAACTTCAACATGTAAATGCCATATTGCTGAGGGTCTTTTTATACGTTTATCAACTTTTCTAGTGAAAAGAAATTGATCAAAAGAGTACGGTATAAACATATATATATATATAGTATATATATATATATATATATATATATATATATATATATATGCAGGTGTTATATATATATATATATATATCTATATGCTATATATATATATATATATATAAAACTACCTTTTAACGTGCTTATCCCCTATGCACATACTACTATTCTGTTCGGTATGCCACATCTCTCACCCCTAACTGTGATTGAGAATCATACATGATGATAGAAAGGGTTATATATATGTTATTAAAGTTATTGTTGTTATATACATATAATAAAATATATATATATATATAAAAGTATATATATATATATATATATATATATATAAAAATATATATATATATATAAGTATATATATATAATATATACATATATATATAAAATATATAGTTGCTATTTCAAATTGAATCTTATTAGTTTTTTAAGTTATAGTCGATTAGAGATATTTAACTGCTCTCCTTTCTGTTTTTAGTTACCATCTGTCCTTTATTCTGTAAGCCTGCCGTATGTAAATCAGAAAGAACACAACTAGAAAGTCAATTCAAAAGGATTCAATTTCTTTGTTGTAAGAAATGTTGATATTTATCACCAAAATACGAAGGCAAAGTTCTAACGTTTTTTGCTAAGCCAATTAATTTTTGGTTTTTGCCGTACTTAGATCTTGAGACATACGGAAATCACTTCTAAAATCACTTCAGCCAGCCACTGACATCAAATG
>JABUQX010005437.1:0-10000 GCA_015478945.1 Trachelipus rathkii | reverse complement strand
CAAAATTGCTTTGGGAGTCGAAAGGAGTCGGGTTTTTTTCCTCGACTCCCGACTCCGACTCCCAACTTTTTGGAAAATCGACTCCCGACTCCGACTCCGACTCCTTACCGACCAAACCTAATCCCCAAACACTCAACATACTACAATTCAATATTAACGGCCTAACCAACAAATCCATAGAACTTAATCATTTCCTGAAAAAACACAATATCCACATAGCTATTATACAAGAAGCCTCCCTCGCCCAAAACACCCCTCTCCCCACATTCTATGGGTACGATGCCATATACTCCCCTGCCCAACCTCCTCACCACTCCCTTTTAACACTAATCCACAACAGCATACCATATCATAATACAACTACTAACACTTCCACACTACTCCCCGCCGCATTAATAAAATCCCAATCTTGTTCTATACTCCTGAACAAGACCACCTACAACATCGTCAACCTTTATATTCGCCACCCGACCACCCCAAACCCGCCCCCAAACAACCTCACTCCCCCCCTATCAACAATAGCAACATACCCAAATCTCATCATTGGAGGCGACTTAAATGCACACCACACTGCCTGGTACGAAGACTACCCATCTGATCCCCGAGGCAACCATATTCTTAATGAATTGGAATCCCTGAATATCCTTAACTCAAAAAAACTCCCCACCAGAATCCCTCCCCAAGCCAACCAATCCCCTACCTCACCAGACGTCACATTTTGTTCCCCCTCCTTACATCACAGACTAACCCTGGGACACAACCACCGACCTACAATCAGATCACCTCCCTATCCTCATATCTCTGACCTCCCCCCACCAATCTCCAAAAAAAAAGACAACCACATTTACTAACTACAAAAAAGCTAACTGGACAGAATTCACTAACCATATCGAATCCCTTATAAACCCTACACCAATACATGACATAACAACATTAAACACCTCCATCATTCACTTAAACAACACAATCATCAAATCAGCCAATCTTTACATACCTAAGGGTCACAGAAAATCCTACAATCCTAAACTATCCCCCGAAATCAGTCAACTTATTAAACAAAGAAACTCCCTCCGAAAACTCAGACCATACACCACATTAACCACTAACCAAATAACTAACCTAAACACTCAGATTTCAAATCTCATAACCACTAACACTACTAATAAGTTTACAGAATACCTACAAAACAATATCTCACGCATAGATAATAAGAAAACCTGGCAGGTTATCAAAAAACTAAACAACTCACAAAACAACCCCCCTCCCTCACACGAATCCCCATCCTTGCCCGACAACTCACTCCCTTCCCCAAAACAACAAGCAGACAGCCTCGCAAAACACTACGCTAATATCTCCCGTAAACCTACTCTCCCCATTAATAGGTTAACAAAAAAACAACTCAAAAAACTTCCCTCAGATCACAACCCTCCACCTCCTTTTACAACCAACATGATATCAGAGACAATCAAAACCCTTAAAAATTCACCAGCAACAGGACCAGACTCAATTTCAAACTTCCACCTGAAGCACCTAGGAGGAAAAGCAATTCTCCTCATCACGGAAATCTTTAACAAATCCTGGAAACTTAATTATATACCCCCACTCTGGAAACAAGCATTCATTATCCCAAAATTGAAACCTAAAAAAGACCCCAATTCCCCATCCTCCTATCGCCCAATCTCTCTTCTCTCCACCATCAGCAAACTGCTGGAGAAACTAATATTAAAAAAAAATATCCCCACACATCACCCTCCCAGAATTCCAACATGGATTTAAAGGCAATCATTCAACAACAACAGCCCTCACCTCCCTCACACAACACATAATTAATGGCTTCAACCAATCCCCATCACACAGATCCATACTTACAGCCATCGATATTAACAAAGCCTTTGACACTGTCCCCACATATATCCTTATACAAAAAATTCTCCAATCCCCCCTAGAAAACAATGATAAAAAGTGGCTTTCAAATTTCCTTACCAATAGATATGCCAAAGTCCTCCATAAAAACACCCTCTCACACTCCATCAAACTGCAAAACGGCGTACCACAGGGCGCCATTCTCTCTCCATTCCTCTTCAATCTCTTTACAGCAGATCTGCCCACCCCTACCAACCAATCCACCAAACTAATTACTTACGCAGACGACATCAGTCTCATTTCCCAACACCCACTTGTAAACACTGCCACCCAGCACACCCAAGAATACCTACAATTACTAGAAACTTGGCTACTCACCAATAGAATGACAGCTTCCCCCCTTAAATCCTCCATTACCCTCCTAACCACTGACCGCCACCAATCCTCACTCCACCCAATAGTCTACTTGAACAACAACCTCCTTCCCCTAAACAAAACCCCAAAAATATTAGGACTCACTTACGACACACATATGACTTTCTCCCCCCACATCGACCAAATTACTTCCTCAACCAAACGGAAATTAAACACCCTCCGAACTCTCTCCCAACACAACTTCAGCGACAGAAAACACACCCTTACCACAATCTACAAACAACTCCTCAGAACTAATATAAACTATGCCTCCCCCGCATGGTTCTCAGCACTATCACAATCCAACCTAAATAAATTGCAAGTTACACAAAACACTGCCCTTAGAATAATCACTGGATGTACCAAAACAACCCCCATCCAGCATTTACATGACGAGACACACATCCTTCCCATCCCTGCCCACTTGAAGATGGTAGGGACACAATTTTTCCAGAAAACACTCAATCCAACCCATCCATGCCACCAAATACTCGCCAACCCCCCCCGACACAGACTAAAATCCCCTCCCTCCTCACCAGCCAAACTTTATAATGACATCTACAACAACATTCCTCCCCCACCCCCAAATAGGTCTTGGCTCTCTCACATCCATACACAATTAACTAACACATATCTACAAAATCGCCCCAATAACAATCTACTAAACACCCCATCCCCAAACATCTCCCCTACAGAAGAATCACTGTCCAGAAGAAACCAAATTAACCTCGCCCGGTGCAGATCAGGCCACCACCCAAATCTTATGCAATATAAATTCAGATTCAAACTTGACAACGTTATATCCCCCATCTGCACTAGATGTCGTATATCCCCGGACACAATGGAGCACTTCCTTCTGGAGTGCCCCGCCCTCGACGCTCCCCGTACCACCTTTACTGTAACTTCTATTCTTGACCTGTGGAACCGCCCAAGTGCTGTGACCGGCTTTCTGGAGGCGGTGTGGTGGCCCTCCAATTAAGGTGGGCCAGGGGCAGAAATGTATGTATGTATCTTATATATATTATATATATAATATATTCTTATATATATTATATATATATATATATATATATATTATATATAATATATATTATATAAAATATATAATATATATATATATATATATATATATATATATATATATATATATAGAGTTGGTAGAGGGATGTGTGGATCAAACTTTATATTGAAACAAATGATATGAGAAAAATGAGGGAAGAAGAATAAATTGTATTTAGGTTTTATGGATTTGCAACAGGCGTATGATAGAGTTAATAGGGAAGCGTTATGGCAGGTGTTAGTGATATATGGTGTTGGTGGTAGGCTTCTGAATGGAATCAAAAGTATGTATGACGATAGTGAAGCGTGTGTAAGAATAAATGGTGTCAATGGTGATTGGTTTAGGATTAATAGCGGAGTAAGACAGGGTTGTGTTATGTCTCCTTGGTTATTCAATTTGTATATGAATGGGGTTATGAAAGAATTTTAGGAGAGGTGGGGATGGCAGGAAAAGGTGTTAGAATGGTGGAGAATGGAGTTGAGAGTGGAGGGTGCCTACCTATTATATGCGGATGATTTTGTTTTGTGTGGCGAATTTGAGAGAGTTTGAGAGGATTGGTAGAGAGATTTGGCAGGGTGTGTAAAAGGAGGGGCTTGAAAGTAAACGTGGATAAGAGTAAGGTTATCGTTGTGAGTGAGGACACTCCTCAGTGTGAAGTTATGTTAGATGGTGAGCAGATAGAACAAGTGTCTGAGTTTAAATATTTAGGGTATATGTTGGATGAGAAGGGAACGGACGATGCAGAGTGTAGTAGGAAAGTGAATGTCAGGAGGTGGCTTTGTGGCAATTAAATCCGTTGGGGAATGCAAAGGGACTAAGTCTTGAGTGTGCTAGGGTCTTACATGAGGGTATGTTGTTACCTGTGTTATTGTATGGTAGTGAGACTATGGTCTGGAATAAGAAGTATAGATCTAAAGTTCAATGTGTTCAGATGGACAATCTTAGGGGTGTGCTAGGTGTGAGAAGAATTAATAAAGTGAGGAATGAACTTATTAGAGAGTGGTGTGGTGTGAAGAAAGGGGTAAATGAGAGAATAAATGAAAGTATGTTGAGATGTTTGGTCATGTGGAAAGATGAATGATAGTAGGTTGGTTAAGCGGATGTATTAGTGGTGAGTAGTGTGCGGAACCGACCGGCTGGGAGAGCGAAGAGAAAGTGGATTGAGTCGGTGAACGAATGATCTGAAGGAGAGAAATGTGAGTTTGGCAGAGGCGAGAATAAAGGTTGCATGATAGGAGAGAATGGCCGGGTTTTTTTTATGGGGGCATGGTTGTGGCCCACTGGGCCAGGGGATGAACCCTTACATTTGACGATTTACATAGTGCAGGTCCGCGCGGTCCCATGGATGCCTCTAGGGTGATTTTTGTCTGTGACGAGCTTCACTAATTAATGCGTAACAGAGAGACGGGTGGCGTAAGGCTGGGCTTTCTTTTCGACGTTTTTCATGTTTCTCCTACTGCTTTTCATTTTCCGATGCTTGACAGCACCTACCCAAATCTTGGGGCAAAGAGGAAGGTGAAGAAGAAAGAAAGAAAGAAATATTATATATATATATATATATATATATATATTTATATATATATATATATATATATATATATATATATATTATATATATATATATATATATATATATTTTATATATTTATATATATATTATATAGCTCTTTCTTTCTTTATCGTACCTTTTTTCCAAGGATTGGAGTAAAGTGTGCGCTTACAAGCATCGGAAAAGAAAAGCGGTAGGAGAGTATGAAAAATGTCGAAAAGAAAGCCCAGCCTTACCATTATTAGTGAAAACTCGTCACAGACAGAAAATTCCACCCCTAGAATTCATTGGGACCGCGACGGACCCTCACTATGGTACATCGTCAATGTAAGGGTTCATCCCTTGGCCTAGGTGGGCCCACAACCATGCCCCCATACAAACCCCGCCATTCCTCCTATCATGCACCTTTATTCTCGCCTCTGCCAAACTCACATTTCTCACCTTCAGACATTCGTTCACCGACTCAATCCACTTTCTCTTCGGTCTCCCAGCCGGTCGTCCCACACACTCCCCCACTATACATCCGTTAACCAACCACAACTATCATTCATCTTTTCCACGATGACCAAACCATCTCCAAAAAACATACTTACATTCATTCTCTCTTTACCCCTTCTTCACACCACAAACTCTCTAATACGTTTCATTCCTCATTTATTAATTCTTCTCACACCTAGCATGCCCCTAAGATTGTCCATCTGAACACATTGAACTTAGATCTATTAACTTCCTTTTCCGACCATCAGTCTCACTACCGATACAATGAACCACAGGTAACAACATACCCTCATGTTAAGACCCTTGGCGCATCAGACTTAGTCCCGGTTACATTTACCAACGATGTTAATTGCACCACAACCTTCCTTGCCATTCACAACTTTCCTAATTCACACTCTCATCATCCGTTCCCTTTCTCATCCAACACATACCCTAATATTTAACTCAGACACTTGCTCTAGTTGCTCACACACTCTAACATAACTTCACACCGAGGACTGTCCTCACTCACAACCAGTAACCTTACTCTTATCTACGTTTACTTTTCAAACCCCTCCTTTTACATTCCCCTGCCAAATCTCTCTACCATCCTCTCAAACTCTCTTCGATATCGCCAACAAGGACCAAATTCATCCGCAATAATAGGTAGGGCACCCTCCACTTCTACTTTCCTCCATTCTCCATCATTCTAACACCATTTCCTGCCATCCCACCTCGAATTCTTTCATAACCCCATCCATATACAATTGAATAACCAAGGAGATAAACACCAACCCTGTCTCAGCTCGCTATTAATCCTAAACCCAATCACCATTGACCCATTTATTCTTACACACGTTCACTATCGTCATAACATATTGATTCCTTCAGAAGCCTTACCACTAACACCATATTCATTATACCGCTATAAAGCTTCCCTATTAACTCTATCATACGCCTGATGCAAATCCATAAAACCTTAAATATAATTTTTCTTCTTCTCCTCATTTTCTCAATCATTTGTTTCAATGTAAAATTTGATCCACACATCCTCTACCAAACTCCTACGCACCTTGTCCTTCACCAATCAGTCCTTCAGTCACTCGTCGCACTCTTTCGACCCAAATACCAGCATATACCTTCCCTACAACACTCAATAAACTATTCCCCTATAATTCTATAGTTCCCCTTTTCTTCCCTTACCCTTATATAGTGGTACTATTAACCCGCTCTCTCCAATCCCTTGGAACTATACCCCCCAATAAACGCTTTATTACACAATTTTCCAAATCCAATCAATCCCAATCTCGCCTCCGTTCTTGATCATTTCACAGTAATTTCATCTATTACTGTCCAGAATTTCCATTTCTTCAACTTTTTCACTGACCGATTTTACTCCTCCTTACTAATACTCATCCCCAAATACCTATTTCCTTCTGCACCATCAAACCAACACATATCGACTATCACCCTCATTTCATTACGTAAATATTGTGGCAGAATTTTCGAAGTGTTCTTGTCCACACTCCCCTGCACTCCATTTCATCAGTTACAAAAGCACGATCCCTATTCATTATTTCTAAGCAGGATTTCCCCTTATTCTCATTCTTAACCTTTCGCGCTTGCTTCCAGAAGAGCTTCCTATTCCTTTGTATGTCCTCATTCTCCTCCTTCCAAACTGTTCATTGACTCTTGTTTTCTCCACCGTATGCACCTTTTAGAATTTCTTTTTTCCTCCTTATATAATTCCAAGCATCTTTCTTTTTGAAACTGCATCATTGCTTTTAACATTCACCACGCTTCTTTTTTACCTTTAACCGCTTTCAGTCACCTCTTCATTCCACCATTCGCTGTTAACATTCTTTACGTTCGCTACTTTGGCACATCACACACTTTCCTTTGCACACTAACAATTGCTTCCTTTCATTTGCCCACCAAATTTGTTCAGTATCAACTTGTTCAAATTCAACCGATTACCAGCGAGCGCTCTTACATACTTATCCCTTATTGTATTGTTGCACTTAACTTCTTCAGCTCTAATTTTACCTACTTCTTCGTATCACTGTCCTCTCCATCTAAGCCCCCTCTACTTTAATTTTAACATAGAACAACATAATGATCCGATAATTCCATTCCTAAACCCCCTCACTGATTAACATCCAACACATACTTCAACATCCCTTCTTCACCAACAGCAAAAATCAATATACTTTTCACTTCGATTACCATCTCTACCGTACACCCAACTCTAGTATACTTATGATACTCTTGTGTTTAAAGAAAAAGTATTACTGTACAACACGATACCTCTCTCTTCACAGAACTCAATCAGCTTCCTACCATTCTCATTTTCTTCCGCCACCCCAAATCCACTGTTATACCATCCCTTTTTTGATTCACCAATCCAACCATTCAGGTCCCCCACTATAAATCTGAAGCTCCTACTCACCCCATCCAGAACATCATTCAGATTATCCCAAAAAATCGTACTCTCTTCAACGTTTCCCTCAGATGCACCATACGTCACAACCTTTTCATATTCCTTATTCAAACTTAAATTTAACCATTAGAATTCTAGGATTCACACACACAAGTCTACCATAGCTTTTGTACCACAGGTCACTCATCAAAATTGCAACTCCTTCTCTCCCTCTCTATTTATTTCCACACCAGCCACCAGAAACATTTCACATCCACACCACTCTTTTTTCCCGTTTTCCTTTCATCTTTGTTCTCACAGTCACAGCGCAGCAAATCAAATTTGCCCTTTCTAATACATTCCATCACCTCTCTCCTTTCTCCTCAAACATTTATTCCTCTGACATTCCTTGTACCCATACGATTCATACAATTCCGCGCCGAAAATTAGAAGGCCGTTTACGGTGATCACGACCATCTCAGAAGGGCGGTGCGATCAAGCATTCCTAGCAGAGATAGTGGTAGTGGTCAGCCAAACCCAACTACCACCGGTCCCTTAGTCGCCTTCTACGACACGCCGGACATACGATGTGGGCAATTCTTTCTCCCCACACATTAGGGATGATGAGTAGTAGGGATGTCTTTAAGGTGTTATCTAGAAGAGGGGTGTGTGACTTTAGATCATGTGTACTTTAAACATTATATATATATATATATTATATATATATATTATTATATATTTTATAGTGTATTTGTTAAATTTCCGTATATATATATATATATATAAGAATGTTAACAGCGAATGGTGGAATGAAGAGGTGATGAAAGCGGTTAAAGGTAAAAAAGAAGAAGCGTGGTTGAATGTACTAAAGCAAATGATGAAGTTTCAAAGAAAGATGCTTGGAATTATATAAAGGAGGAAAAAAGAAATACTAAAAGGTGTATACGTAGGAGAAAACAAGAGGTAAATGAACAGGTTTGGAAGGAGGATGAATGAGGAATACAAGAAAATAGGAAGCTCTTCTGGAAGGAGCGGCGAAACGTTAAGAATGAGAATAAGGGGATCTGCTTAGAATAATGAATAGGATGGTGCCTTTGTAACTGATGAAATGGATGTGAGGGGAGTGTGGAAATAACACTTCAAAATCTGCCCACAATATTAACAGTAATGCATGAGGTTTAGTGAATGTGTGCGTTTTTGATGGTGCAAGAAGGAATAGGATATTTGGGGATGAGGTTATTAGTAAGGAGAAGGTAATAGGTGAGAAAGTTGAAGAATGTAAATCTGCAGGTATAGATGAAATTACTAGTGAAATTATCAAGAATGGCGGAGGCGACGATGGTGATTGATTGGATTGGAAGTTGTGTAAATAGAGCGTTTATTGGAGGGATAGTTCCAAGGGATGGAGTGAGAGCGTAATAGTACCCTTGTATAAGGGTAAAGGGGAGAAAAGGGTAACTGTAGAAATTATAGGGGAATAAAGTTTATTGATGTTGTGGGGAAGGTATGATGCTGGTATTTGGTCGAAAAGGTGCAGTCGAGTGAACTGAGGACTGATTGGTGAAGAACAAGGTGCGTTTAGGAGTGTTAGAGGAATGTGGATCAAATCTTTACATTGAAACAAAATGATTAGAAAATGAGGGAGAAGAAGGATAATTGTATTTTAGGTTTTATGGATTTGCAAAACAGGCGATATGATAGAGTTAATTAGGGAAGCGTATGGCAGTGTTAGTCATATATTGGTGTTGGTGGTGGCTTATCTGAATGGAAATCAAAAGTATGTATGACGCTAGTGAAGCGTGTAAGAATAAATGTTGTCAATGGTGATTGGTTTAGGATTAATAGCGGGGTAAGACAGGTTGTGTTATGTCTCCTTGGTTTATTTCTGTGAATGGATGGGGTTATGAAAGAATTTGAGGTGGGGATTGGGCAGGGAAATGGTGTTAGGAATGGTGTGCAGATTGAGTGAGTGGAGTGCCCTACCTATTATTATCGGAATGATTTGGTTCTGTGTTGGCGAATCCTGAAGAGAGTTTGAGAGGATTGATAGAGAGATTTTGCAGGGGTGTGTGAAAGGAGGGGCTTGAAAGTTAACGTGGATAAGAGTAAGGTTATGGTGTGAGTGGTGGGGACACTCCTCAGTGTGAAGTTATTTTAGATGTGGTGAGCAACTAGAACAAGTGTCTGAGTTTTAAATATTAGGGTATATGATCTCTCT
>JABUQX010005436.1:15000-16674 GCA_015478945.1 Trachelipus rathkii | reverse complement strand
GTATATACTGTCAATGCCTTTCCTTCTAAAAACATAGGCAGAATTTTTTCTTCATTTTTAATATTATTCAAATCTTTTATTAGGTTAAACTTTATGATCCACTCATCAATATCTTCTTCTCCATTAAAGTTCTTTACTAAATCGGAAATCTTAAGTTGTTCATTTTTTTTTTTTTTTTTTTTTTTTTTTTAAATGGCCCGGCTAGCTTGTAAGCAAGACTATCAAACAACCTTCTTAATTAACTATTTATTTAGTACTACGGACGATTTAAATGCTATACTCTTATATATATAGTCTTTTAATAGTGTGAAGCTCCAAAACTCCACACAATTATTATTATTATTATTATTATTATTATTATTATTATTTTATTATGATTATTATATTATTATTATTATTATTTTATTATATTTATTAATATTATTATTATTATTATTATTATTATATTATATTATTATTATTTTTTATTATTATTATTATTATTATTCCTATAACCTGTGAAATAGGTATCAGTTTTCATATTTATATAATAACTTTGCATACGAAGAAGGCCATTATGGAGGCCAAAGTTATACACAAACGTTGGGGAATAGGAGGACATTTTTCACTTAAAACTTCGCCCCATTAAGGTCAAAAGAGCTTTTCTCTTGCCTTATTTTCGACGTCAACAAATTCATTATATTTAATACCAACTTTTTGCTTCATTTTTTTTTCTTCTTCTTCGCCTTATTCTTTGGTAAGAGAATATTATGTTATTATTAGTAAGATATTTACCGAATATAATTTCATAATAAAGTTAGGATAATTAAAATCTTTCTTTCTATCTATCTATCTGTATACAAATACACACACACACACACACACACACACACACACACATATATATATATATATATATATATATATATATATATATATATATATATATATATATATATTATATATATATATATTACATAACTACTCGTATATAAACGATAAGAAAGAAATAAACGATATGATGGTATTAGTTAAGTATTGGTTGGGAAGTAAAATGTCCTAAAACTTAGTTCATTATCGAAAAAATCTAACATACACATTTTACTATAACAAAGAGATGTATATCAAAGTTATTCAATAATAATAATAATAATAATAATAATAATAATAATAATAATAATAATAATAATAATAATAATAATAATAATAATAATAATAATAATAATAATATAATAATAATAAAAAATAAAATAAAAATAAAAATAAAAATAAAAATAAAAATAAAAATAAAAATAAAAATAATAATCATAATCATAATCATAATAAAAATCATAATCATAATCATAATCATAATCTTAATCATAATCATCATATCATAATCATAATCATAATCATAAAAATAATCATAATCATAATCATAATCATAAAAATAATCATAATCATAATCATAATCATAAAAATAATCATAAAAATAAAAATAAAAATAAAAATAAAAATAAAAATAAAAATCATAATAAAGACTAGTTCCAATTTGGATATTGCAGAGTTGAAAAATTTAGGAACGTTTATAGAGAGAGATTTGAGGTATAAAAACAACAAATTTGATTTTGATGGTAGAGTGATGAGAAAGTCAAAGCATGAAGAGAGAATCTGGAAGATTACAAATCAGCAACACGAGAACAGACGGAAGACTAC